>JAPWLS010000763.1:0-25251 GCA_028551675.1 Tineola bisselliella | reverse complement strand
CCCGTTCCGCCTAAACTTTGGTCTTTTGATTTACTCACAGAGTAGACGTTTGTTTGTCGCGTATTGTGATGATGTATTTTAGACAAAAAAACTATAGTATGATTTAAGTTCAGGTTTGAGTTATTTCTTTAAAAAAAGTCGAAATATGCAACCGATCTTCTGTTTTCGATTTTATTAGTTAATATTATTTAGTAGTCAATATTATTGATTTTATTCTTACAGAGGGTTTATTTGTATTATAACTATATTGATTTTGATTACTATATATGTAAGTAACAACCGAATTTTAAAGTTAATTTATCACAAATGAATTTGCATGGAGTTATGTAGTTCCAACTCACTTCGATTCTACATTTTAAGCAAAAAACAAAGAATCTTAAAAGAAGAAATTTTGGAATAAATTTTGTATGAAAGCTTTCGTTTATAGCTCACAATTTATTTGTTAACTCGCATCTCAGTAATTCGGCGGATAAAATCCTCGGTATGCGTTTTATTGCGAATTTTCCAACTACCTTTCTTCATTATTACATTCTTTAGTTTTTTCCCTTTTTATTTTTCAATCCGAAAGGCATTTCATGTTTGGAACTTTAATTCGACTTCTTCGGAATTAATAATAATAATAATAATAACTCTTTATTGCACACATTATTAGAGAATAAAATAAAAAAAATAAAAATAAAAAAACAATAGGCGGCCTTATCACTGAGTAGTGATCTCTACCAGACAACCAACCTTTAGGTAGTAAATCGCGAATTTAATTGGGGTTAAGGGTGCAAAAAAGACAAAATATAAAATATATACCAATGAATAATAAAAATATACAAAAAATATACATAAATATATACATATTCTACTAAAATAAGAATATATATATAATTAAATAATAATAATAATAAATAAATAAAGTAAAAAAGTGAAAATAATAACACAGACAGTTCTACAGTGAGAGATAGTGTTCACGCAATAACTTCTTAAAGAATGTGATAGAAGGCGCGCTACGCACAGACAACGGCAAAGCATTCCATAGTTTGGCGGATTTGATAGTAAAGGAGTTGGAATACGAAGTAGAAGAATGAATGAATTAAATATTCTCTATAATCTACGACTAAATGCTAGAGGATATAAAAAATATATAAGTTATTAATTTGCAGTAGTAGGTAATAGGTTTTAATTTAAAATAGATATATCTATCATACATAAATAATTCAAGTGGTGACTTAACTTGATATTATTATTTAATATTTA
The DNA here is from genome assembly GCA_028551675.1 of Tineola bisselliella. Classification (NCBI taxonomy): domain Eukaryota; kingdom Metazoa; phylum Arthropoda; class Insecta; order Lepidoptera; family Tineidae; genus Tineola; species Tineola bisselliella. The sequence continues at coordinate 24,006 of JAPWLS010000763.1, read as the reverse complement.
TAAAATCCAATTACAACACAATAAATAACTCAATATATAAAATTACATGTTACCCCATTTCGTTTTATAAGTGTCACAGAAATATTTCACACTCGTTCAGTTTTTTCTTTTCTGAAAATCGTAAATTGGCCATGAGGAACGCGACTCACGTACTTAATGATCAAGCGGAGCAGGAATTTCATTTAAAGCCTTCAAGAAAACGGCGGCTTATTTTATTTTTTGTGTCGACTTTGATTTTGTGGAAACGCTTCCTTAACGAAGTGTAAAAAATATGTTACCGACTTTGGGGAAGAAGGTATATAATACGAATAGGCGAATACTCTATGAACATTTTATATCTGACGGAGAAAAATTTCCTAAGAACAGATTTTGAGCAGTAATTTAAACCAGTCACGTAATTTATATATTTATTATTCTACTAGCTTTTACCCGCGGCTTCGCTCGCATTTGAGTCATTAAATAAGCATTAGAGATCATTTCAATAGAAACGAATCAATATGATAACTATAAAAAATATATATAAAAGTGACAGACGGAAATAAAAATAAATATAGAAAAATTCCAAACAGCTGAAACTATAGTTTGGATTGATTGGATGGAAACTTTAGTAAAAAATATTTTTTTTTAATAAAAAGTATCCTATGCTACTTCTAGTACCTCCAGAAATATGTGTACAAAGTTTAATGATGATCGGTTAAGTAGTTGTTGCGTGAAAACGTAACAAACAAAATGACATTCACATTTATAATGCAGTAGGGATTAATGTCAAATATAGTTTAATATATAATAATAGATTTATTATAAACATGATGAAAGTTTTGAAGTGAGCAAGGAGCGGGGTGCCTCGTCGGCGCCGGCACGCCCGTTTGGCCACGTCTAAGCGCCTCGTTAAATCTTGGCTGCCAAAATAACTTTGATAAATTTTCTAGAGGAACGGTGTGATTACAACCTTGTAACTTTTTGTTTCCTTCTTGTAAATAACGCCGAGGAAAGTGTATTTTATCATAAATATTTTTCTACGCGCGTTTTTCATTAATTGATATTTTGCTGACAGTTAGTCGTCTTAAAATCGGAAGCTGTAGTCCATAATCAGCCTAACTCAGTTAAACAACCTTAAGGATGTTATTCAAATATACACATAACATACATAAACAGAAACTAAAACTACCCAAAGTTTTAATATAATTATATATTACTAAAACATATAATAGGTTCTATAAGTTGGAAAGCGAACCCTTTTGATATGTAAAATTTTAATTGTTACACTTGTAATTAAGTTATTGACTTTTTGTTTATTGATTTATATAAATATATATTTTCTATTTTATCATATAGGTATAAAATAGAGTCGTCCTAAATTGCATTGCCCGATACTAACACTGTTTCTCCTATGACAATTGGTTATGTGGAAGAAATTACTTTCAGTGATAAGATCGCCAATTGCTCTAAATTTGTTTCTTATGTGTTAAATAGTACTATTATTTTTAAAGCAATAAAAGATTTATTATAGTGGGTCTACAAGTCACTTTCATTATGCCGACTTAGTGAGATACAACGTTACAATGGTTGAAACAAAAGAAATCTTTATAAAAACAACTTCGAAATTACATATTTAGAGATACTGATGTGAGATAATATTGTTGATTAAAATAGATTAAAAATATAATTATCACAATGCATTGTGGCGATAAAAAGATCAGAAGAAACAAGAAAGATGACACTGACAGACTAAACGTCAAAACCTCAAATCTTCTTAAATAAGTATTTTCGGCTTGTAGAATCGACCGCCACGCATATATATTTATGTCAATATATATCTATATAATATGTAGGTATAGTTAAAACAAGCTCCTTGAAAGCTGCAAGACCAGTTACCATACAAAATTGCCCCTTGATTTTCTCATAAAGCGAAGGGTGGCTTCATAACTCACTTAATGAAGAAATTATGTCAACCATTATGAAATTTAAGGACTTTCCCAATGAGGTACGTTTTCAGAGGGGTGTGTAAGGGCATTTAATAATAATAAAAGAATAAAAAACTATTTTTGTTTAATTATATATTTAATGATTAAATCCAAGTTGTTAGCTGGTAGAAAATATCTAATGGCATTACACTCGCTATTATACAGTATTGTTTCTGCAATAAATGTTTTTTAAAATAATAATTACTATTAAAACGAACGGCCGTAGTATTTAATTATTAAACAAACATCTAACAAAGTAGCAATATTGAAACGTATCAAATTTAAAAGCTAACAAAATATGGTTTATAATATTAATTTAAAAATATAATTACATTTACCGTTCCAGAAATTGTAATAAAATTTAAATTTCACACGAAAGGGAAACCTGACAATCATTATTAATTTTACGTACTCATAGCGCATATACACGATTCAAGTTGTTTATTGACATATTTATGAAAAATATTCGCCGGTTTAAAACTTCATTTCAAATACTTAATTACTAACTAATATATCTATGTTTTGTAATAAATATCACACCTTCATTTAAATGCTGAAAAGTATACAGAACCATGACGGTTTCAGTTCATTATGGTCAACTGTAGCAACCATAAAGAAGATTTCAGAGATTCAATGGAGGGAAGGAGAACTTGATTGCTGCCTTTTCTAAGGATATTTGTGGTATAAATTACTTTTGTTCGTGGAATTCTCTTTAACTTGACATAAGATGGAATTTATAAACACCAATATTCTCACAAATAAATTGCGTAAGGCAAGTCTCAACGATCGTGTATATAAGTCGTTAATTTTAATTCACGCGTCTTAGCTGTTGGACAACGTAATCTCGCAACTTTGTTTCCCAGCTTTATTATATGTAATCTCAAAATATATCATTGTATGTTAGATTACGTTAGCGTCTCAGATCTCTTTCAAAATGGCTTCTCATTAATCAAACTGAAGTGATTTAGAATTTTAAGCGAAAATATAATTTTAGTTTACGCAACGACAGATTTTAAAGGACTTTGTTTTATTATGTAAAATATTCCGTTAAAAGCCAAAATATTAATGTTGAGTTTTAACTTCCTCTATGCTAACTATTTTTTTTATGAAATAAACTAATAAATAAAGCTTTTAAACAAATGCCACGAGACATACAAAATGAGGGAAATCCCAATTATTATTAGTGGGAGATGAAAGCAGAAATTAGTGCGTCAAAACTATTATGTCAAAATAATTACGTCAGACAATAGATGTTCAATTGTTTTAAGTATAGGGTTAATGTTCTATTGTTTTATTATATGAGTTTAAATGTATGTGGCAGCTGACCAGAGGCGGCTCTAGCCTATGAAGCTCCCTTGTGTAATCAATACCCTAACATCCTCGAATGATCAAAAGACCTTGCACTGTAAACAAAGCCGTCTCTGCAGCTGACTACTTTCACCAATAATCCTAGCTGGTATGTGAGAATATATGGTTAAATTTCAATGGAATAAATACAGTCAACTAAAACTGCTTTCTTTTTGTGTTTGATATAATAAAAGAAATTTATTACTTTGTTTGTGTGCTCAGACATCAGACGAACGTTAAAGCGTTATTATAAAAGAGAATGTATAAAGGGAATCAGTGAAGTCCGCAAATATTGGAGATTATTAAACTTTTAATATTGGATGTAGATACAGATCTAGGAACCATTTGGCTCATAAAGGTGATACTTGAGATCTTTCTAGACCCTTTTTTTGTTTAGTCATTTAATTACTCCACGAAAATTAAAGTGAATATATTACAATATTAATTTATTCAAATTTATTCTTAACATAAAGTAACTATAAAATTGTTTATATAAATATGAAAATGTACAATAGTTTTAGTAGAAATAATAATTATTTTTATCAATAGAATATTGAACCTTCGAGTCTTAATATTATCTCTCTTTGAAATTAAAAATAATTAAATAACGTTATTACCAATTAATTTATCCGACGATGTTTTAAAAGTTATGTGGCCATTGTGGCCTAGTCATTTTTTTGTTTTAATTGGTTATTTAATAATTAGTCACCGTTATGCTGACTTGATAGAATAGACTCCAAAATTATTATTTTTTAATTCACATAGGTTGTTCTAACCTTACACATTATCAGAATTTACTGAAATCAAAATCTGCGGAAAAACATGTGACGAGACCAAATACAGGAAACTCGCCAATAGGCGGTACAATATAAAGTTAGTATAGGTATATAAAACACTTCATTCGCGTAGCAATGATGATGTAAAGTACTATAAAGTTTAATAATGTTTCATATTATAATCAACAGAAAATGTCTATCACACGCCTGTCGCAAAATCCTTTCTTAGAAGATGTTTACTAACTATCTCTCTGGCAAATTATTTCCTGTAATTTACATAGCCTATATTGATCAGTGATAATGTAACATTCAAATGGTGAAAGAATTTTTGAAATCGGTCCAGTAGTTTTTGAGTCAATTCGTTCCAAACATACGCACATACAAAAATACAAATCTTTCCTCTTTATAATATTATTATAGATAGGTACCTACATATAAGCACACTAACATACACACGACACACTGCTTTTGACTACCACAAATTTACTATCTATTTCAAAACTAACTAACTAACCTAACACTATGATAATACAATGTAAAGGTCAAATTATAATAGGCAAAATAGAATTATAAGGAGTCCTTTAGTTGGTCTACAGAATTCCCTCAAGCAGCATCCGAAGCTACCGGAACTAATCTAGAGAGATAAACTAAACTTTAGTTATGGTTTAGACACAAAGTTACCAGTTTCGGGATGTTAGTTAATTTGTTACGCCTTCTCTAATCTTAGGATGCAAACAACTAGTTTGGAGGGAAATTTCTAGTTTAATTGTAATAATAATTAATTTAGTAAATAAAAAGTTTTTTGTTAAAAAAATATTACGCCATGTTACGCGATCACAACCTCCTTTTGAGTTTTATAAATTATATTAAGTTTTATAAAAAAAAAATACGACTATCAATGTCAAACAGTCCTAATAAAAACTGAAAAGCAAAACGTGAATTTTTTTTCCTCTTTCTTCGGCGTACATATACTAAAATCAGAAGTGTAGAGATGCAGTCACGAGCGTCGCCCCGGATTGCAATATTCAACCTAGATATGTTCTCAGCGGCAGTAAACCCACCCCTAGACTTCTCGAAGGCTCTCCGAAAAGGCAACCAGTCCGTAACACGCCATATATTTTTAATTATCCAAACCACTTACTATTTTACAAATCGAAGCTTTCGTTAAAGACATTGATGAAGAAAGACATGCTAATATATTATTAAACGCAGGTGGAGCCCCGGGTGTTCAAGCCGCTGACAACATCTGTCCCATTCCCATCACCTTATTGGTTATTTCTTTGAATACACGTCAGTGCAAAATAGATACTGTAAGACTTTGTACTACGTAAGCGAATTCAATACAATGTGTATGAATTTTACTCGATAATTAGTCCGGTTAATTTAGACAAAAATAGTGATCAAATAGTAATAATTCCGACAGAGCCAAATTTTTGTAGAGACCTTGGGTTTACTATTACAAATAATGTGCCAAAAGTCCCCATCGGTCTCATGTGTGCGTCAACAGTTATTCGGGGTCAAAGGTCAAAATTTTAGGTTTTTTGGACTTTTCTCGAAAACGGTAACTTTTATCGAAAAAGTACCTTAGACAAAGTTGTAGATCTCAAAATTTTCTATAAAAATGGCCCTTATGATTTTTTCTCTAAGACCTACCATTTCTCAAATATTGCGATTGTAAGGTTGTAGCTTGTAGATGTAGTTTAGTACCCGAAACAGTTTTATTTGTAGTTCAAATGTACGATCCTTGTTATCGACTAAAACCTATGACTAGAACATATAAAGATAGCAATCGTATCCACTATGCCTGCTGGTGATACCTTTTCTCATTGCGCGGCAAAATGGAGGATTAATATTCAGTATAATTAATATACGAGACTTTTGAAGTAATGCTGAAAAAGAATTTAAATTATTTAGTATTATGATGTTTCACAAATCCCTACTTCCCTACTAATATTATAAATGCGAATGTGAGTTTGTTTGTTACGTTTACATGCAACAACTACTTAACCGATCATCATGAAACTTTGTACACATATTTTTGGAGGTACTAGAAGTAACATAAGATACTTTTTATTAAAAGAAATATTACTATAGTTTCGAATTGACTATAGTTTCAGCTGTTTGGAGTCATGTTGATTCATTTCTATTGAAATAATCTCTGATGCTCATTCAATGACTTAAATGCGAGCGAAGTCGCGGGTAAAAGCTAGTATATATGTATATAAATATATAATCATGGTAGTGGATATTGGATCACATCGCACAAGTTGACGTTGCAGTTTGCTCACGTAGGGTGACATGGTAAACGTGTGACAGTGAAAAGTATAGGTCAATCGATCATTCTTATTCTCGCTTTAGAAGCTGAAACACGTTGGAAAGTACCCAATTTGATCCTTGAATTTCTTTTGAAAAAATGGGGACCATACAAATGAATTAAAAGGTTGTAATTTTTATTACAATTATTGGATTTACATTTCGGATTTTATTGTGAATTTTTAAATATATCAAGGTAAAAATAAATATGTAACAAATGGTTAAAAATATTATCAACTAAAAATAATTGACGAATGGTTTTTGACAGATGATGACTAAATTTAAGACACAGGGCCTTGTGTCCGATTTGATGCCTAATATCAAACTTATGAGATGGGCAGGACATTTCCTCTTCAACTATTATCCTGGTAATTTTATTTGAATTTAAATTATACACTAACTAGCTTTAAGCTTCGCTCGCATTTAAGTCACTGAATGAGTATCAGAGATCATTTCAATAGAAACGAATCAACATGATTCCAAACAGCTGAAACTATAGTCAGTTGGAAACTATAAAAAGTATCGTGTGTTACTTCTAGTACCTCCAAAAATATGTGTACAAAGTTTCATGATGATCAGTTAAGTAGTTGTTGCGTGAAAACGTAACAAACAAACTCACATTCACATTTATAATATTAGTAGGGATGAATATATTAATTAAACAGACGAAACGCTATTACACATTAATTCCAAAGACAATACACAATCTTGATTTTAAAATTACTTCAACAGTCCATCTACGTTAAATATTTTATGTATATAGCCCCCAGTAGTTACACATTTTGCTGTTTACATAGTTGCGCATTTGTTTGCAGAAAATGGAGGAATGACATTGCTCCTAAGAAAGGTCTATGCTGGCGTGCACGCGTTCCTGATAGTGCTCCATTACCTCTGCATGATGTTCAACATGGCGAAGTACTCGGACGACGTCAATGAGCTCACAGCCAACACGATCACCGTCTTGTTCTTCGCTCATTCCATCATCAAGCTGATATTTTTTGCTATTAATTCTAAAAGTTTCTATAGGTATATATATTGATATTTTTTATATTTATACTATACTACTTATACTACTACTTCGTTCGCATAATATTGAAGATATAAAGTACTATGAATTTTAACATGGAAAAGTAGTTATTGTGACATAACTGTAATAGTTAGACATATGGTGTCGCTGACATTTTTATAGATATTGATGTCCTCTATAAAACTGTAGTACATCACTTTGCTCTATTGTCAATAATTTTCGCAACGTACGCAATACATTATTGAAATTTTCATACGGATCCCTAACGTTTTTGAAAATATTCTATAGCCTATGTTTATCAGGGATAATGTAGGATTGTAATGGTAAAAGAATTTTTCAAATCGGTCCAGTATAAGAGCCAGAGCCGACTGTTGTGTTATAGAAAAGAGTAACTTGCACTCGCCTCCACTATTCAAGCACTATGACACGCAAAATAATGATGCATCAATTATCTAATTTATTTTATGTATATTAGTTATACATATTGATATTATATGTATGTGTATGTAACCTGTTATTATGTATTTTGATTTTTTTATTATTATTAAATGCCTTTGCACCTCATTCACCGCATTTCTCCCCTAATAGCATTAAGCTCGACATTGTGCCTTGTTTTTTAGTGCAATTAAGAATTAATATTATTATTATTATGGCCCTGTAAAAGTAGGTAAGTACGAAGTTAACAGGGCGTGTTTTGTTTAAATTTCATTGTATTATATATAACACAAGCCACGCAGCGTCTTTCTAACAGTAGCGGATACTTTAAGAGAAGTTCTTACTTAAACTATAGATAGATAATTCGTAATATGATGGTGATTATATGGGAGAGGTATTAAAGAGACTTTAAAGGCTTTAAATGTATGATGACTCGTAATAAATTTATTACTTATCAATATTATCCCAATAACCGCGACGTGACAAAGAAAATTAATTTCCCACCAATTTTAATTTGACGGCCACGAATACAAAGAGCTTCCTGAATAGAAAATAATTTTCCTTCCACTGACGCTTTCATTTTAGTCGAGCGTTTACGCCGAACATTTAAGTCTACAATTTCCTCCGGTTCCTTATTTACTTCTTAAACACGTTTCTGAAAATTAAATTTAATAATTTATGTCTACATTTTAAAAACTTTATATTAAGAAAAGACACATGCAAAATTTTTTTTTATAAGAATAATTATATACGTAGGTGTATTTGATATTGCACTGATGTATATTCATTAACTATAAACCATAGGGTGACCATCATATTAATGATTAATTTCAGGATTTAGATATTTAAAAAAACTGTTTTAAGGGTGGAATTTACTAACAATTCTTAATACCCCATTTTCAGCCCTAAACGTTCAACTGTATTATTTTTGTTTATTAATTTATTATGAAAGTAAAGTAACAGTGTGATTTTCGATGGTAACGTAATGCAATGCCTGTCACGTGGGACCCATAAATCATATATCACTCTTTCATATTTCGTTCTAATTACGATCTATTAATTGTTAAAGTAGATACAAAATAGTATAATATTGAACTTATTACTCTTTAGTATTAGTATTACTCTGCCAGGAGTTTTAATTTTTACTACTACTCGATGTCCGTGGTTTACGATAAGACTCGGGACGCCTTTTAAGTTTTGATCAAATTCTTTAAATCAGCGGTTCTCAAACTTTTTTAGCGAAGGAAAAAGCCTTAATATAATTATAAAAAACTGATTTATATGTATTTATGAATAATCATATTGCAATGTAATATTACGTAATATTTAGTTGGAATATTTAGATGTAACCTTATAAGCTCCCTTTGGTAGGTATTTTTTGCAGTATTTTAGCCCTAAGGTCCCGCGGAGCACACTTTGAGAATGACTGCTTTAAATTCAAATTGTTCAAAGTTCTAAATTCAAAGCGACTGACGTTTCGTCTTACTAAAGTCCGTTAATATTACTTTATACCACATTTTGATTCCAAACTGTTCAACTGAATACTAGTATATAAATTCAATTTTTGACAAGTAATGTAGACAAACAAATAAGTATATTGAATAATAGATTAGGTGTTACAATCAAGGTCATACATCTTCACGTCTGAGATCACAATGTATAAATATTACGTCTAGACGGGTTTGATTTCAAAGACACTATATTGTGTTGTTGCCTACTTACTATTAAAGCCGAGTTTATAGAAATCTATTTGCACAAGGCTATCTGAAACAAATCTAATACGACCAGGTTGAAACCAGCAAAAAGCTAGTCAGTCAGTGGAGTCGCTGAAAAGCATAAATTTTCTTTCAGCGTTTCTTGCTTAGAATTGCTCTATATGCGCCTGTTTAACCTACTTTTAAGTCTTGGTTTTATTTCGTCCCTTTGTTCTAAGTAAACACAAAAGACAGCCACAGTCGGCTATTGTGTTTTAAAACTCTGTAGTTCTAAATATCTTCGGCTTTAAATTGGTATTGTTATCCATTCTTAAAATTTCATGGCGTCTACTATAATAATAACAATAAATACATATACATGTATAAGTATACATATATATGTGGTCGCTCTTACAAGCTGAAAATACTTATTTAAGAAGATTTTAGGTTTTTGATATACATTGGTTCTCTCACTGTCATGTTTCTTACTTTTATTTTTGTTTTATTGTCATGCATTGAGATATTTATATTTTCAATCCATTATAATCCGCTTAATTATTATTATTATATATATACATACCTACATACTATACACAGAGGTCGTCTTAACACAATTTTTTCTATACTTCTTAAATCTAAAGCCAATTTTCTTATTCAATGCTATTTACGTTAGTAATTAAATTGGGAAACAAAATCTCACATATTCACATGACTTGTGAGCGACTCTGTCATTAATCGATTTGTTTAAAAGCGATTCGGTTAAAGTTTAATTTATAAATAAATTGCCATTCTGTCCGCAGCTCAGAAAAAAATAGACAACTAAAAATTCAATCTACATTCGCAACGAAGCTTAAAAACATAAAATATTGCGTTCATTTTTAAGTAACAAAAATAAATTTTCAATTCACCGTTTCAAGCTTGGAACACAATTTTTGTACAATAAAACTATTGTATACGGGAAGCTATATTAAAAATAAAATTACAGTTATTAATAGACATATAAATACTCAAACAAAAATATGTAATGATTTTTGCTTTTAAATCAGGACCCTAGCTGTGTGGAATCAGTCCAATAGTCATCCACTGTTCACGGAATCGGACGCTCGATATCATCAAATTACAATATCCAAGATGAGAAAGCTGCTTTACTTTATTCTGGGTTCTACTGCTATATCCATTACTTGTAAGTATTTAAAGCTCTATAAAAACCAATATATTAGTTTGATAGACAGATTTCTTAGTTATTAGTATACTGTTGGATTGCTATAAAAAATCAGTCCAATAAGCCGATGCAAATAAAAATATAATTCTAATTCAAAAGGTTGGGTGACATTAACATTCTTTGGTGAATCGGTACGCTTTATAACAGACCATGATACGAATGAAACATTGACTGAACCAGTCCCTCGTTTACCTCTCAAAGCCTGGTATCCATTCGATGCTATGAGTGGTGGAATGTACATAGTTGCTTTTGTATATCAGGTAAGTTTCTTTGTTTTTAATGACCATCATAAAACTAGTCCTACTAATCAAGAAAACTAGTCGACAATATCACAAACAAATATACCTACTGTATTTTAGGTATACTGGTTAATATTTGCAATGTTAATCGCGAATCTAATGGACGTGATGTTCTGCTCCTGGCTAATCTTTGCCTGTGAGCAGCTGCAGCATTTGAAAGCAATTATGAAGCCTCTGATGGAATTAAGCGCTTCTCTCGACACGTTCAGGCCAAACACTGCTGAATTATTTAGGGCCTCTTCTGCTGGTAATTATTTTATCTTCGTCTTAAAATCTCCAGTCAGCATCCAAATGTAGGTGTTTTGAAACTGCTAATTTTAATTGGGAATATATTTTCAAGATTGTATCTAGTTTTGATTGTTACAATTAAATGTATTTTAAAACAGAAAAGCAAGAGAAGGTACCGGAAACTACTGACTTGGACATTAGAAGTATATATTCCACTCAGCAAGATTTTGGAATGACCCTGCGCGGTGCTGGTGGCAAATTACAGACATTTGGACAGCAGACTGGGAATAATCCTAATGGGTTAACACAGAAGCAGGAAATGTTAGCAAGATCTGCTATTAAGTATTGGGTGGAACGGCATAAACACGTTGTTAGGTAAGATTTTGAATTGTCTACAAGTTATAAAGAGGAATACAGGCTTTAGTAACTCGCAATGGATTGCTCTGCATGGGTTAGGACAGGGGTCAGCAACCTTTTTTGGCCGCGGGTCAAAATTAACCAAAATGCGAGTATTAAAGAGACGTTTGGGTCAGACATATTTTCGTATTAAAACAGCATTTTAGTAAATAATTCAAATTTGGCACGTTCATAATTTTGTGTCAAAAATTTTTTGAGAAAAAGAAAAAAAAATTGTATATATTATACTTTATTTTTGGAACTAAAGTGGGTCACTTGAAACTACCAAAAGGGTCACTCGGTGACCCTTTTGGGTCATAGGTTGCCGGCCCCTGGGTTAGGATATAGTAAAAATAAAGTAATTGTAATCCAAACTTTTAATATTGATTATGGATATTTTTGGGAGAAAAGAGTCCTTGTGTTACAGATGAGCTTTATAAGAATTAATCAAGAAAATAGGGTTGTCGCTCCATTTGTGTATAATAACCCTCTCCACAGATTGGTGACTTCAATTGGAGACACATATGGCACAGCCCTGTTATTCCATATGCTTGTTTCAACAATCACCCTGACTTTACTGGCATATCAAGCAACCAAGGTGAGACAGTCTTCGATTTCTTATGGGAATATCGACATATTGCACCATAAACATACAATTACTATATCAGTATTGATTGAGGGTCGTGACATTGGGTTTTTAAAGGATTCAATCGAAGGTTATAAAGGTAAAATCCATAAATTCCAACAAAAAAACTCTAATATTTGAAATTAATTTTTTTGCGACCTAATCTTATTTTGGGGTTAGGTTAAAAAATTTAAATACTACTAGAGGTATTTGCCTTGACAATGACAACAACTTATAAAGTCGACATGACGGAGGCTAAATGCTGCATTAAAAAATGTATTTATAATAGAGGCAGTCCTCGTTTTACGGCGTTTCATTTTACGGCAGTCAAAATTTTTACACCACTCATTTTAACAGTCTAAGATTCGTTTTACGTCGCGGAAATGTGTCTCGTTTTACGTCATTATTCTCTGGTACCTAACATGATGTAAAACCGAGGACTGCCTGTACCTATGAAATTTTCTATCAGCTAACCTTCGTCGGTGTGAGATATATAGGATGAAATGACAAGGAGGTATAAATATACTTAAATATTTGTATCTATTGGGAATCATTAGCCATTCTAAAATTTCTAGAAGTTTCTAACAACAAGACCGTATAGAAATTTACATAAATGATATTTTAATGTCTAGTGTAATTAATTTAAATTAAGAATGCCGTCGTTTATTTTAATAACTAACTATATAGAATTTATTATTGAATTTGTCATTGAAGAAATACTGTTAGCGTGTCGCCGATAGAACGTGAGAAATGACATATGGAAATTCGTTTTAATATTGACAAATTTATTTTTGTATTCGAATTTGTATAACAAAACAATTCTATCCACTTTTATTTTATGATTTTAGAACATACAAATTGTTGTATTTTTATTTGCCGTTAAGTATGCTGCCATAAGAAGTCAAGCAAAAATTATTCGTGATCGTCGTTTTTTTACAGATAGATGGACTCAACGTATATGCCTTCAGTACAATTGGATATTTGAGCTATACATTAGGTCAAGTTTTTCATTTCTGCATATTTGGTAACCGACTCATAGAAGAGGTATGTTATGTTATATTTTATTTTATTATGTTTCTAGATCTCAATTGTTTTTTATTGTGTTGTTCTTGCTTCATACTTTATGCACTTCTTTGTTGTATAATACAATTCTGTAATGCGTTTAAAAGTTTGGACATTTTCTTTACATCTGTCAACTTAATAACTGTATTAGTTTTAAAGGTTAGGTTAAGTTTTATTGTGTGTCATTACAGTTAATGTGTGTTTATTTTTCATTTGATTATAATTACATTGCATGTTGAGTCCAAGTTATTTGTTGATCGTTGTGCATAAATTTCTTGTATTGTGAAATAATTGAACAATTTTTTATACATTAAACAAAATATGTCAACAACATTGTCGAGTATTATTAACACGATACGATAACGATGAAAAACGAAATTAAACGTCACGTTCAGACGATCACGATTTTAATTATATAAAATCCAATTTTTATTCACGTATTTATTTATATTTTGCAAATCCAATTTGTTTTCTTTTCAAATTTTAATTAAATTATTGTTATTAATTTTGATGGTTTCTGAAGTTGAGTGGTAAGCGTAATTTCTATTTCATCTTCAGTTCCGGTTCTAAAGCAAATATTTATTAATATAATATTTGGTTTATGTTTGGGTGCTATATTTGTGTGTTTCTTGTCCTTGGTTTCTTGAGGTCATTGGCACTTTAAAACAGACAAGCCAAAATGTATTATGTAAATACCTAAATATCGAAACGTATGGATAATCCAACTAATTATGGATGCAATTACTATATTTTCACTTCGGCTTTAAATAGACTCATTCTATTTTCAAAACTATTCAAGATACGATATAAAGTAGCAATTTAATTAATGGATAAAGCTCGTCTTAATTACAAGTCTATATATAAATATAAAGGACTTTCATAAGCCTTAAGATCGTACAATGCCTACGTAGACATAGAGTGTGGTCCCAACGCTAAAACAAATGCTAGTTTCTGTTGTTATCTTGGTAAAATTAGTTTATACGGCCTACAGTTGCGTTTATTTTGATAAATATTTTATTGCTTTAAGTAAGTGCTAAAAGTAATTTCTTCCAGACAACTAATTGTTGTAGGAGAAACTGTGTTAGTAGAAACAGTTAATTTGGTTAGAGTAAAGTTAGATTTGGTAATTAATTATAATGAATTTATAAATTTATAAAATTTGCTTATACTTGTCTTATTGATTGATGACAGAGCTCATCAGTGATGGAAGCAGCCTACTCCTGCCAATGGTACGACGGTTCTGAAGAAGCGAAAACCTTCGTTCAGATAGTCTGTCAGCAGTGCCAGAAAGCTATGAGTATTTCAGGAGCCAAGTTCTTCACGGTCTCCTTGGATTTGTTTGCTTCGGTTTGATATATTTATTTATATATATAAAAAAATTGTAAAAAGAAAGTAATTATTTACAAGTGCGCGCTTAATATTGTGCGTTCTTTTATCATACAAAACTGACAACTTTCAGTCAAGTCAAGTTACCCTGGATAGTAAGGAATGATTGCATTTTTACTAAAACTTTAAACATACAATACTATAGTATATGTAGTGCTTTTACACGTCTATAAATATACATATGCTCCAATGGATAGTAAAGCTTAGTTCACAGAAAAGAAATACTAATTTAAAATAATTCATGAGCCTTACTATTGCGTTTTCTTTATTTTAATTCAACTGTTTATTTTAATCACTGTTGTGATTGAAGCCAGTTTTCAAAGACAGCTGTGTAAATGTCGAATTCTATAATAATAAAAATAAACGTCATAAAAAGAGTAACCCACATAAAATCTGCTCAATTAGTTTAGTCATGACCCCGAAAAACCCCAGATTCCATCAGTCTACCTTCATTAATTGAATTTATTATGTTAACAGGTGTTGGGAGCTGTAGTAACCTACTTCATGGTGTTGGTGCAACTTAAATGAATAAATTTAGAATTTGGTAAATTAGAAAAAAGGTTTTTTTTTAAGATTACTTTTTATTACAAGAATAAAAACGTATGTATAGTGGTGTGGAATAAAGTCTAGACTTTAAATTCGTTAAATATTTTGTATTGTCGCAATGACTTAACTATACTAGAGAGGATATTAAAAACAAAATTGTTACACTTGTGTTATTTGCCCATGGGCTAATCCTGTATAGTTAGTTACTAATGCTTTCCGTAAATATTGTATGGATGGATAGAAATAAGCAGCAAATCATTATATAGGATGTCTTAAAAGAAAGTTTACATTTGCTTAGCTGACTGCGTGAAATTATAAACTTTATTTTGAAACATCCTAGGAGTCGCCAGCATGGACTATGCGTGAATCCAAATAAAACACAGGTAATAATAATTGGGGGTCCTAGACAGATCGCTAAAATTGATTGGACAACTGTGCCCCCCATTATTTTTGATAATGTACGTATTCCGTATAGTCCAGAAGTCAAAAATCTTGGCATTATTTTTGATAGGTGCATTTCTTGGGGTCCACAGGTTGATTCTGTCTGTAATAAAATCTATAGAGCAGCTAGTGGACTGAGGCGTCTGCGTAATTTCCTTCCAATCCCCACTAAAATCTCACTTGTTCAGTCCTTACTCCTTCCCATCCTGGACTATGCTGACATTAGTTATCCTGATCTCAATGATGAGCACCTGCGCAAACTTGAACGTATGCAGAATTACTGCATACGTTTCATATTTGGCTTGCGTAAGTTCGACCATGTGTCGCAGTTTCGACGTGACCTCAAGTGGCTCACTATTCGTGATCGACGGAATTTCCACCTTCTTTCTCTTCTTTATAACGTCCTATTTTATCCTCTGTCTCCTAATTATCTAAAAAACCGCTTCACTTTCCTTTCAAACACACACGATCGTAATCTCCGTTCTTCTTCTAACCTTATCCTTAATATTCCTCTACATTCTTCCACTTCATATTCCAACTCCTTTACTATCAAATCCGCCAAACTGTGGAATGCTTTGCCGTTGTCTGTGCGTATCGCGCCTTCTATCACAGTCTTTAAGAAGTTATTGCGTGAACACTATCTCTCACTGTAGAACTGTCTGTGTTATTATTGTCACTTTTTTACTTTATTTATTTATTATTATTATTATTTAATTATATATTTATTCTTATTTTAGTATATATTTTTATTATTCATTGGCATATATTATTATATTTTGTTTTTTTTTTTTTTTTTGCACCCTTAACCCCAATTAAATTCTCAATTTACTACCTAAAGGTTGGTTGCCTGGTAGAGATCACTACTCAGTGATAAGGCCGCCTATTGTTTTTTTTATTTTTATTTTTTTATTTTATTATCTATGTGTGCAATAAAGAGTTATTATTATTATTATTATCCTATACATTATATACCTATATTTACTTTCACGAATAATTTTTAAAACACAGCCTCTCTAGTCTATGTAACTCAATTAAAAGATTTATTTTCATCTGTAGCTGTCTAGACTTTGTTCTATTTATTTATTAATTACCTAAAACCTAACCTTGAAATGACCTCCTCTAATATTTTATAAGCAAATTGCACTTTCATTATTATTGATGAATTTATACTATTTTTGATTAATTGTATCTTAGTTAATAAATATATATTTTTTAATTTAGATTTTTTAAATTTATTACGTAACACAAATCACATAGATTATACAAAAATCTAATTTAAATATACTTTTAAATTTGTAAATAGAAAAGATCTTTGTTGCACGAATAAAAACATTGTATGTTACAACGGTCGCCTTTATACATTTATATAATATATATTTTTCTATAAAATAAATAATATTTATATTAACAAAATAAATGATATTTATTACAATTTGTACATTTTATTTTGTGATAATATTTTCTGTTATTGTGACTTTGAAGTAACAGACTAACACGTTAGCCCTGCACCCTGAAGGCAGTCACTCAATTCTAATTGTACTAAATTTCAACTGGCATCTACTATGTATCTACTAATAAGTAGCTAGTGTCTGTAATGTAAAGGTATTTTTTTATTTACCTACAAAATTATGTACATTAGGACTACATATTACAAAAAGACTACTATTATACAAAGTAAATGAAATTTTAATTATAGGATAGGACAGCATGCTCAACATGATAAAGGAGTAGATAGCACTTCTAATAAAATTACAAAAATACATAGTTTAGGTTAAAAAAACAACATATACATATAACTTGTACATATATTTATAGCAATGTAAGAAAACTGGGTTTAGTTGAAATCGAGTTATTACGGTGTGTTGGAGGCTGTTTCAGTCTACTGAAAATTGAGGAGATTGAAATCTATTAACAGGACGTACCTGAGGAAATTTTCTACAGGAAATTACGTTTACTGAACTATGCGTAACTAAATAGAATCTATTTTGAAAACATTATTTATACCGAGTGAATTTCGGTAAGAAATGTATGACTAATGAAAAAATCTTTATTACTAAAAAACCATGGTGAAGGTAACACGATGCAGGCGCAACTACGAAATGCGTTACAAACATTAGTTTTTTTTTGTATCAGCAAACAATTGCATGGACTAATCATAATAATAAACGGTTATTTAAAAATCAATTTGTACAATTTGTTACCTTGGCAGCAAAAACCAACGTTGGTTTGTCTTGCCGCTACACATTCGTTTTATGTTTCTTAATATAACTTAACTATAATATAACTCAAATTAATGTAACATATAACAACACAATAAATAACAAAATAATATATAATTACTAATTTTATATAGCTGGATAAGCCTTAAAAGACATTACACTGGACGATTGATTTATGATTTATATTGTGATATGTCAACCGGAATAGTATGTAAATAATAAATAAAGTATCACAGGAATCTTATAATTAACATTTTTTTATAATAGATATTGAAAAAATTAAGTAATCAATAAAAATAAACAAACCCTGAGCGAGACTACGAAGTATATAAAACTAGCTTTTTAAACACAATAATAAAGTAAAATCTTATGTTTAGAAAAAAAAACATATTAAAACAGACTATAAATAAAAGGTCTATACTGAACCTACGTAATATGGAGTAGGTATTACGTGGAAACGTGTGCGAGGAATTCAATTATCTGCTCAAGTAATATATTAGATTGAGGCAGATTAAGACACGCATTCTTTGCGTGATTACTCGAGATATATGATTACTGAAGGTAGGCGAATAACTCTCACTATCTCGACGATTTCTTTTTCACTTCACTTCAAACCTTTATTCCAGATTTACAAGAAATATTCAAATACAGACAGTGCTCGTACTTACGGCATGTTAGGTTCTTGAAATAAGCAATGTAAATCGAAACAACGTAAGTCGAAACATATTTTTTCAGTTTACATGTAAAACCCATGAGTGAGGTTCAATGATAATATGCCTTAGAAGGCGCAATTACTTCTTGATACATTGCAACAACGAAGTCGTGTTTGAAGGAACTAAATTTCGCGACAAGTGAATTGTCCTATGTTGAAAATCGAAACAATTGACGTATGCTCGAGGAATAGTGTCGAAAAATTGTTTGACGTAACTCGAAATGATTTTATTCTAAAATTATATTAAAACTAGCTAGAATATAACGAGGATAGTCCATCTTGTTTAAACAAGCTAGCATAGCCATAGCAAGCTTTAGGTACTTGATAGCAGTAATTGTACAAATATGTGCATAATGGCTAGCCTAATGTATTTTTTTAAATCTAGTTCCAAATCGAATCTTAAATCAAAACTAAGATGTAGTGTCCTTGACTAAAATCTTAGAATCAAAACAAAGGATTATAATTATTTTGTAGGTTATACAAGAGTATGAAGAAACTTTACAAACAAGGTTAACTTCCACCTACATTGGCAATACGTGAAATAAATAATATAAGAGCGGAGATACTGTTTTAAACCACTTGGGAGAGATTTGTGTTTGGACTAGGCTTTTCAAAAATAGAATTTGGTTTGATTTAACTTATTGAGCCGGCATAGGGAAGTCGTTTTATAACCGCAGACAATTAACTGTGGTAGCTATGCCTCTATTCGTAAACCACATTCAATATTATCACAAGATGGTGTGCGGTCTTTGCACATATTGCATTGCGGCAATACGGAATGAAATAGCTTTGCAAATTGAATTATTTTTTAAACTAAAATTGCACTTTTATCTCAAAAAAGCCTGTAAGAGAAAAATACTCTAAAATATCGAAGTTTTGAAACAACATTTAAACTCAAAGTTCGTTAGATAAATGTAATTTTCGAATTACAGTAGTAAGCTCCTAGGGATAGGTGTGCACGTGTTATATAAGACTGATGGCAAACCATCTCAGCCAGCTGCCTTAAACATTTTCTACAATGTATTTTTATTAATTATTTATTTAGTAACAATAGTTAATTTGAATGAAATGCGATTTTCAAATGCAGCTTTTATTATCCCTGGTATATATTCCCTCATCATTAGCGATATATCTTCAGGGATATATTTAGAACAAACATCGAAATATATGTATACTTGAAAATAGAATACTATTAGTATTTGAAAGACCCGAGGCTGAATAAGTACTTTTTTATGATATACAGAATGATTTTGTTGAACATTTGGAGACGAAAGTGTAATATTAAATATTGTTTGTAGAGTCTATCTTCATGGTCAATTTTTTTCTGAAAATCCTGAAATTAATTATTAATATGGTGATTAATTTACGACACAAAGTTGGAAGATTAGGATTAAAATATAATATTGCATCTTTATTATTTATAATAAAAAATAGAGGGCGCTAATATTGAATTGTTTTTTAAATATATTAAATAGGAATCTCTTAATGCCTTTGCCTTACAACTATGGGGATTACATAGGTACACATGTTTTTAAAAGTATTTTATCGATAGAATCGATGTTATCAATATAATATACAATACGCAAATTTATGTTTTTTACTATATTTATGTAAATATTATTTACTATTTTTAGTTTGACTCCAATTTCTTTTCGTGACTTATTTCGAACTTGATATTTCCATTAGAGATTAAATAAAACAATTTGCAAAAAAAGGCCTGCATTGACATATTAAATACATCGAAAACAGAATTTGTATTTATAGTTTTCACAAACAATAAGGACAAACAATGACAGACAAAATTTGTGTTAGAATCGAATAGTTGCGAACACCTGGCGTGTTGGAATAAAACAAATGTGTTTCTACGTGACACACGTAGCGAGGGCGATATCTCTCATCCCGACTGTGATCGATCAGTAACAGAAGAAAAGGTTGGCCGTCCCTGACTTTCTTATATATGTACCTACTTTTTATTTCAACAAAACGTACTATGTCTTTATGTTATTTTTCTTTCATAGTAGTAGTCACTTAGATATAGTACACTGGATCGTTTCATCAAAAATACGTATTAATTATAGAATAATTATTTAATAAAAAGCGATGTACAACGTAACGATATATTTACATTAATAAGGGATTTTAATTAGTGCGGTATATTTTTATGCGGGTGACGATTTTTTAAATTGCTACAAATAAAATATCTAAATTTTAAAAAAAATTGTCAGTTTAAAATTATACTTATTTTGAGTTAGAATTGAAGAACAATTACATTATAAAGGGTACACGAATGACCTATTTTCTGTTTCAAAGTGACCCTTGTTAACTGCTTTAGTACATTTAACACGTACTAAATGGGCAGTTACTGTGAGTTTTAATGTGATAATAATTATTGATATAATTTAGTAGCAACTTTTGTTGTATACACGTAGAGTGTAGTCCATGCGCTAAGACAACTACTGTTACAATGAGTATTGCATAACTTTTTCGGGCTAGATCATGTCCGCGAATAATCTTCAACGTCATTACTAGGCTCTATCTTTCAGCCTTTAAAAGTCCAAATTTACAAAAGTTTAATGTAAAAAATATAGTTCATTGTAGAGTCATAAAAAATAGCATCTTTAAACATCAACATTTAATTAATCTAATAAAAATAAAACAAATGAAAAGGCATTTACATGAAAAGACATCACTTACAATTTTTTTTTTACAATTATGAACAGTAAGTTCTCTATACTCTTAAGCGACTAAGTAAAGGGTCCTTATATTTCGTATTAACAAAAAAAGCATATTGTAGCAATCCCCATACATAGTTTTATGTTTTCATAGCTTTTATGTTTATGTATATTAAGTGTGAAGTAAAATAAGAAAAATTACTCCAAACACTGGGCTTTATTCATTGGGTCTAGCTAGGGGTTACACCACAAATTCCTTTGTGGATTCAACGGCTTACCACATAGAGAAGGTTTTAGTTTTACAGCTAAAGGGGTTTTAATAATAGTAAATTATGCCAGTAAATTTATTTTAACAAATTTATGTTTATTTTTATCGAAATTATTCGAATTTTAACATTTAAAAGTTGGCTTATAAATATGAAAATTTTTATACAATTTTTTTAAACCCTGAAAAAAAAATTACTTAAAACGATGAATTTTGTTATATTGTGGTTTTTTTTTGTATTTCGGGTTTTCAAACTATCCTAAGATACAATTAGATAGTCTACTCTCTATTCTAAACCACTTTTATAATCGAGGTAATAATGGAACACAACTAATTAAAATGGAGTTCTTACTGATTTTTTTTTTTACTCAATGGTTAATGTCAAAAAGCAAGCATATTTAAAGTAATATATTATACATGTAATTTTTCTTCCTTAAAAATCTCAGCCAACAATATTTCCTTTTACTAAACTAAAGGCTGAATATACGATACAAAAGAATGCTTTTATATAAGGTTTTATAAGCAAACCTCTTTACTGGATACGGTGAGATTGGCCATAAAGTGCGGTTAAGAAAGTTTTTATTGACCAGCGGCAATCAAGCAACTCGGGCACGTGCTTTATTAAAAAAAGACTTGGAAAATATAGTTGGTACTTGTATATTTTATGCAGAGCTAAGGGCAGATGGTTTCTTAGTATTGGAAATTATAATGTTGAAATCAATGCTCACATTGAGGTTTAAATTGAAAACAAACTACGGAACCAAACAATTGTTGATTGCAAATCAATAAAATTCAATGGTTTAATTAGAGAACTTCGGAATAATGCGTCCTTGTTGATTAATATATTATTGTGTATTATTTATTTAAAAAGCCTACCTACAAAATTACATTATGACTAGATATTATAAAAAAGGACTACTATTATACAAACTAAATGAAATTTTAATTATAGAATATGCATGCTCAAGATGATAGATAGTATTTTTTTGGTAATTTAGTTAGAATCCAGATGTTTCTTGTATAAAAAACAATAGAATATTGAATTCTATTAATTTGCATATTTTTATTAACCTAAATGTTAAGAATCGGGACGCATACGAATTGTAAATATTAAATATAAGATAGGCAATGCGTCCCGCTTCTCCCCCACGGCCAGCTCGGTACACCCGCGAGCCTCTATCCCCACCACGCACCGAGACAGAGCGCGCTACTCCCGCACGCCGAACAAAGGAATTGGCCACGCCCACCAGAGAGAACGGGCTACGACCGCGTGGTCCTACGCCGCCAGCGGGCGAATAAAAGCACGCCGCTGGCCCAGAGAAAGGCAGTATCGATCGGAAGCTTAACACGAGAAGACATACGAACTGAAGACTGAAAAATACCATCGATTGCTGAAGATTATCGCCGTTTATGAAGATCGTCGTTTACGAAGAAAATCGCCGTTAGTGAAGATTGTCAACGTTGCGAGAAATTCTTTGTGAATAAACCTCGAGAAGAAACCCAGTCCACTGTCCCGAATCGATCTGGAAGAGGCTCAGCGGACTCACCACGTATTTGAAGAGGCGCCGGAATCACCCGGTACGTCGGGGGTGGTGACCGCGTCGGGGCCTACGGTCTCATTGGTCCGTAGAATGGAACGAGATGGAAGCGTTCGCTCGGCTCGTTCGGGGTCCAGCTTGCGAGCTCGCTTGCTGGCGACGGAAATTGAGGCAAAGAAGAAACTCATGACCGTCGAGGACCAAGAGAGAAGGCGCGCAGCTCAAATAAGGGCACAGGAATACGAACAAGAGGAAAAGATGATCGCGATCAAACTGCGTCGACTTCGTGAAGAGAAGGAGGCTGCAGCCAGAAAAATGGAACTCGAACGCGAACTACATGAAAAGGAACTGGAGTTGAAACGCGTCGAGATAGAATCTCAGCATTCCGAAGGCGGTTCGGTGGCGATGGACAGAGTCCGTGATTGGCTCGGGTCGCAACCAGGACCAGACGAAGCTCCGAAAGAAGACGATACTCACCAGGAAACAGTGAAACCACAAGAAATGGCGGATGTGATGGAACCGATGGCAGCAGCGATGGAAAAGCTGCTAGGAAGAGCCGTCCGAGAAAACATCCCGCCAGGAAGAGCGCCAGAACTGCCGCGCTTCGACGGCGCCACCGAGGATTGGTTGCCGTTCAAGGCGGCGTACCACCGATCTACAGAGCTGTATCGTCTGAAGCCCGTAGATAACTTCCTACGACTACAGAGGTGTCTCGGTGGTGAAGCGCGAAGAACAGTGGTATCACTACTGCACTCAGCTGAAGACCCGTCAATAATTATGAAGGCATTGGAACGGCATTTTGGGAACCCGGAAGTGCTCGTCGAACAAATGCTAAAAGA
>JAPWLS010000521.1:0-19793 GCA_028551675.1 Tineola bisselliella | reverse complement strand
CGGAACAACATATTTTTTTAAACCATGTTTTGCCTCTAACAGCCAAAAGGTGAAATATTACTAACACAATAGATATGCTGACGTTCTGTATAATTGAATAGCTATTATGACTTGGATTGCCAAGTCAATATTAAAACATTTATATTGAGCAATATATCTCTATAACAACTATAACTCTATAACAATAAAATTTTAGGTTTATTTTCTACTTATTTATCGTTATTTAAGTATGAAGTTATAAAAAATAGATGCAAAAAAAGTAAATAGGACAATAGACATGCTTGAATTAGGACAAAAAGTTAACAGAAAAATTGTTTAATCACCGATTGCGATAGGTCTCCAGATAGTCCTGGTGGTACGGATTTGGCAAACAGAGTTGAGTGCTCTGTCGGCTCTCCCATAGTAACGAAATCACCACACAAAGGTGTCCAATAAGGGTTAGGAATCTAGCTGGTATCAATGTACTAGCCGCTCTCATGCCTTCTTCACTTCTCCTTTCAAAAATAATTAAATTGATTAACTTATAATTAAAACTTTAATACAGTTCTAATTTCTTAGATAAATTCGTAATAACAACACAACCCACCCGCACACAAAAACTCAAACTGTCAAGCAATGATGTCTGATGTCAACATTGTTAAGTCAAAAACAGTCACGTGACTCACGTCCCTTTCCGGGCACGTTCTTTTTATAGATAACATAATTCAAAATTAAATGAAGTAAATAAATCCACCACCTTTACTCCCATATTTTTAGTTATGACAACCCATTATAAACTTTGATAACTTTCAAAACCATATCTTATTGGTTGATGAGTCACTCTGCCTGAACGTGTGACGTAATTGCCCCCGTTATAAGAATTGCCTGACTGTGGCGATTTACTGATTGGGACGAAATCGTTATCATCGTAGTATCGTTCCTGTTCCCTGTTATGCGAATAGTTATCGAGTATAATTTGTTGCCTATTTCTTCTTATTGTGCGCCCATCAGTGGTTTTCAACCAATATGAGCGCGGCGTATCAGCGATGGCATGCACTATTGCTGGCACCCATACTCCACTCGCAGATGCGCCTGCGCGAATACGGACCTTATCTCCTGGACTTAAACATTTTAATTCGCGTGTCCCTTTATTGTAATTGTTTGTAGTTTGTTCACTTCTTAAATCACGAACGCGTTTAATATTTGACAAGTTTGGTATTTCGGGCTTCAGCAACCTGTTAGACATTGGCAACCGGGTTTTTAATCGTCGTCCCATTAGTAATTGTGCTGGTGAATATTGCTCTCCTGTTATTGGTGTATTTCTGAAGTTCAATAATGCTAAATAAGGGTCCGATTTTTCCAGTGCAGCTTTCTTTAACAAATTTTTTACAGTTCTGACATTTCTCTCTGCGAGCCCGTTAGATCTAGGGTAATGAGGAGAACTAGTTGTATGATCGAACTCCCAGTGATATGCAAACTTCTTGAACTCTTCAGATGTGAATTGTGTTTTTCACTTTCACTGAAGTCCAATTCTTCATATATTTCATGGCCATGTTTGCCAATTGTGTGCAGAAATAATGCGAACTTTTCTCTGCTGGCGGCTTCCTCGCGCCCTGATGCAATCAAATACCAGTCGAAAGTCCTCTTCCACACGCGCCAGTTGTCCGCCAAGTTGCCGTCTCCGGCCATCGGCGGCGGTTGTTGAACTGACATTGCATTTTTTGCACCGTTATTACATTGCATTATTATTATTATTACTATTCAATTCTCACTGCTTTAAATTCAATCCCACTTCTGACACCATGTTGTGTTCGGGAGCAGTGAAACGACCGTGCATGCTAGATGTCAACTGACTTTTATTTTATTTCCAAGTACCTCCATATACAACAATATGTATATAAACATTTCTAAAGAACATCTCGAATTCTTAAATGTTCGAAACCACCGACGCTCCCACTACTACTCCCGACGAAATGGTTAGCTGCCTTTCATCCATAATAATGCGTAAAGTTCGATTATCCATAGTTTATTGTTAAAAACTTGTTCTCTGTCGGCCCTGAATGGCGCCACTGTGTGGAAAAACAATTTTGTACATGTTATTTCTTTTTATTCATAAAAGTTAATAGGCTTTTTTATTTTTAACTTAATATGTTTTTTAAATTAATTGAATTTAAAATTATATTATTTATTATTATTATGCTATATATTTGAGTTGTTTTTGTCCTGAGAAAAATTATTATTATTATATAAAATAAACTTATTTTTGTTTAGCACTGTGGTATAATTACGTAGGTATTGGAGTTAAAACCCTTTAGAAAAATAATTTAAAAATCAACGTAAATTTTTGGGGCAATATAAATAATGTTTTGTTAAAATACCGTTAAAATTGTAAGTTAAACTTGTTCCCGTATTTAAGCCTCAAGGCGACATTTTTAAGTATCCATCAAGAGAGATTGTTTTTAAGTACTAAATATTAATTGAAAATTCACTTCAAGTCTGGGGGTCTATTTTAAGCTCACGAAGTTTGGTCTTGTGCTTGCTTTATGTGGGACATCGGTCGGGTACATTCGGAAATATATTCGGCTCGATGATTAATCCCAAATATTTAGTCTCACCCAAGAAGTTAATTATCGGAAACTATCATTTAATGTTTATTCGGGAATTTGAAATCATTTTACGTGACGAGTAAAGTAGGCCCCTGGTTCTGTGTGGACCGCATCTGTCAACATTTGTAGCCATCTTTTTTGCAAGTTGTCATTGAAATATGCAAGGGTTATATTTATAGCGCGTGCGTCGGTTTTGTTTTTTATTTCTACAAGTAAGCAGACTTGGTAGCTTTTGTTTTGGATTCAGCTTTGTGTCCTGTTAACCTAGACACTCCAGAGTCTAGACAGTGTGATCATATGCCGGTACTGTAAATAAAAATTATTCCAGGTATGCAAGCCCGATATAGACTGCAGTCGGCCAGAGTTAAGATGGACGTACATAGAAACATTCGAATGTCTTGGTGATGATCCAAAGCTGATGAAAGAAATGCGTCTCTCATTCCCGAGTGGGCATTCGTCGTTCTCCGCGTACACTATGCTATATTTCTCTGTAAGTTTCACCATTATTATCAATCATGTTTATGGCGTAGCAAATTATTTCATTATAATCGTGACTTTAAATACGTTATTGAATTATAATAATATATTGGTCGTTTAGTTAATTCTAGGAATTTGAATCATTTGAAAGAATACTAGAATAAAAACATTTTAAAATTGTATAATGTTTTAAGTTTTAGCGTTCTTTTATTTACTGTATAGTTGTGTTGGTTGCGTATGTCCTTACTTCAATCGTCTGCTTCTGGTTTTTAAGTTTAATTGTTATTTTTTATTATGTATTTATTAGTATTATTATTGTTTGTCATTTTATCATAATAATAATAACATATATTTGTGACATATCACGTGTTAATGGATTTTTGTTGGTAAGCCTAATAAATAAATATTATTCAGAAATAGAGACAATTTTGAAAATTGGATTAGATTGCGGAATCATTGATTACTACTTAAATGCATTTTATACCATTTTATGCAGTAAAAAATATTTTATAATAAATAATAAATCTTCAAACACGGCAACCATTAAACAGTAATCAATATAAAATAGTAATTTGTTATTCATATTTTAATAAGTAACGATTGAAACGATTTCTTATAAATGCGTGTAACAGAACGTGATGACATCTAGGCGACAGTAAATAGTTGCAGTGAATTATTATCATTGGTCAAAAATCACTTTCAAGCATGTGATTGGTCTATTTCGTATCGTGAATTTTGAGCCTTAAAAATAATTTTTATAGATGTACCTGCACAAGCGCTTCACCTGGCACGGCTCT
The DNA here is from genome assembly GCA_028551675.1 of Tineola bisselliella. Lineage (NCBI taxonomy): Eukaryota > Metazoa > Arthropoda > Insecta > Lepidoptera > Tineidae > Tineola > Tineola bisselliella. The sequence continues at coordinate 15,934 of JAPWLS010000521.1, read as the reverse complement.
AAGTTACTCCGTCATGGCATACAGTTCTTCCTGGTCATGCTGTCGTGGTACACGGTGATGACTCGCGTATCTGATTATAAGCATCATTGGAGTGATGTCTTGGCTGGGTTTTCCATCGGACTCTTATATGCAGTTGTCATTGTAAGTACATATTTACTTTAAGTATTACAATTGTATATTGGACTGCATTAAATTAAAATCAAAAATGTATATAAACCCTTCGTCTGGCGCCCCTCAAAAACTCAGATTGGGCGTGGTGTGCTTGGCGGGCTCATTGAGAAAATTTACGATTCAATTTTTTCCCATTAAATCTAAGATGAATATCAAAATCAATATTTTTTATTGGAATGTTTAGAAATAAACTTTATAAGTTATAGAAAAAAAAATACCCCTTTAATTCAGATTGAAAAGAGTTTATAGAACATATAATTGCTGTGCCTGTGAGATCGATCGCGCCCGATGGAGGGTTAATATTGTATTAAAAAAGAAAAATTCAACTAATATTATAGTTGTTGTATGATTCCTAATTAATTTTTCATTATATCAACAAACTAAAATGATATCTCTCTAATCTAGTTTAACTTTTATAAAAGTGTTGTCAATACTGTTTAAATTGAAAAAACCGGTACACTAATACTCGTTTAATATAGTTTCTCGTTACACATAGCGACATCTAGCGGAAGCTTTTGACAATATTTTAATTACAGTTATCTTTACTAGATGGCGTTGTGTTTTTAGACAATATTCTAAATTAGATATTTCTTTAATTTCAGTTCGCATTCGTGTCAAATCTTCGTCGAACGGTTAGAATTAAATTAAACAGTCCCGAGGCAGAGCTTCATGTGACAAACGGCAACACTAGACAACCGAGCGGCTGGCAAGTCTGACATCCCTCTCCCACTCGCACACCTTCGATATCTGTCTCTCATTCGCACACTGGATTAAGCGATAATTCGTCGGTGTTAGGAGTGAATAGTATTTAAATTTTGTGCATAATCAGTTTGCATGTAAAGTTAATTTATTATTTTATTTAAACAGTTAAGTTATAAATAAGATACTTTATTGTGAACGAAACGCCTTTAAAATTACCTATTTAAACTCTATTTAAATATTTTTGATTAGTCATACGTATATTAGCACTTTACAGATATTCTTTTATGTGTTCTATTATGATATTTTTGAATGAACAATTTTCTTGAGATATTAAAAAAATCTTTTTTTTAAAGTTAATGGGGTGGATTGTTCTTAAAAAATAGTACAAAGTATGTCTTCATGCAATTAGTGTAAGTTTTTCTTTATAATATTTAATCCTAGTCTTTTGTTTGAAAAAAAATTCTTTATTCTTGCGAGTTTTATTTGTTTTTATTTTTTCAATTGTTTCTTACTTTGTTTTCTGCTTATTGTTTATTCTACTTAGAAATAAATGTGTTATTTTAATATAGATTAATGCATTTTGTACATAATGTACGCTCTACAAGAAATGAAAACGCATTACTGCCCTAGTTTTTTTACTGACAATTTTTAGCAAGCAACTTGTGTTAATCGTAATATAGCAATCGGATTTGATCCCTTCAGTATAATAAATAAATAAATAATAATAATAAAAGCCTTGAAGGCTCTATGTAAAAAATAAAGATGTATTTTTTTACTGTGATATAGAGAATTAATTATAAAACTTTCTATAATTTAGTAAGGTAGTTTTAAATTGTATTTTATAAGACTAGCTAAATTTTATTATTAACACTAGGTTTACGGACGTTTTCTATATACCTCCTTCTACTAAAACGTGTCAATTTGACGCATATCGTAGAGATAGGTATACCACATGGACAAGTTCAATAATTCAACACTTTTAAAGAAAATAGACTTCAATTTATATTTCCCTCGATCAATGAATAAAAGTCATACAAAGAGATAAAATAAAAATTTAAACAGTTTTTGGTAATTCTCTGATAAAAGTCAAAATGCGTCAAATTGACGCGTCCCGTAAACCTAGTGTTAAGAGACAAATTGGTCATTGATTGAAATGTACTAAAAAAGACGCGTGGACAAGCAACCGATGTGTGTCACTTATTTTCGTCAAAGAGTAATACATACCAGATGAGACAGATATCTTTATATTAATAACGAATGAACGGGTTATCTCGAAGAGCACTAGTGACTGACTAAGCCGTATAAGCCCTCTGAACTAATACTATAAGGACAATAAGGTTGTTCCTAATGTCTTTTTTAGTGTTTTAACTCAATGTCTATTTACATATATAGTTTGTAGGTGTTTGTTGCAATTTTTAAAATACATTGTGTTAACTATTTTAAAAGACATTTTGCTGTTTACTGCCGCATTTAGTTTTGATTAACTTGAATTCGACATTTTGAAACATTTCCATCATGGTTTTATTTCATATACATATTTACAGCTAAGTACAAACAAACGGAAATAAAAAGGCCAAATTATGTTTTCGCCAATGAAAATGAAATAACAGTGCTACAGATTGGTCTGCTACAATTTGGGAACCTGCTAGGGATGTTTATCTAAAAGTAATATCGATAAATTATTTCCTTTTTGCTTAGTGTTACTACAAAGAAGATCAATGGTCGAGCAATAAGTATTAAAACTCTTTGCCGAGCGAACAAAGAAAGAATTTCGTCTATAGTTAGTAGATATAAATGCAATAGTAATACGTAATAATTGTTTTATATGAGTTAATTTATGTTAGCGAATAATTTAGGACTTGCGTTTCCTTTTTTCTTAATTCTAAACAAATTTTAATTAACCAATTGTTTGTATGTGATTATTAAAAAAACAGTACAGAGATATTTTTACACGCCTATTTACTACTTACTGTCGATTTTAAAATTACAAGGAAGGTTGTAAGGGAAATTGAAAACGAAATTCGAAACGTATATAAACTTTTCTACAGTTTAATGTTCAATTTATTACAATATTTAAAATTATTATTATACAAAACAAAATGTTTAGAAGTATACATATTGTATAAAGTCACTAAACGCAAAAAGTAAAATCATTACACAAAAAGTAGCTCGCTCACCTTTACTCGCATTTATACGTCGGAAGTGTGATAAAGAAAGCAATAGAGACTATGCATGCGTGTAACAGAGATAGCGATAACAATCTATAAGTGAGCCAGTTTAGTAGGACTATAAAACAATTTGGATATTCAAACATTGGTATACGTTTATTTATATAAAAAATATATAAGGAATAATATTTAACACTAGAACTACCAGCCGGTCAATATGACCTATTTTTACCATCCGGTCAAAATGGCCGGATGTCTTGTGCTTGCAAAGTATTAAATTTATTTATTGTAGAATTGTAAAAAATAGAATCATTTACAAAAAATAATGAGTAAGGTTTTGATTTTTGACATGAGGATTTACGTGTGAATTAACATTTTATAATTTCTTATTGAATACTCGACATTGTCAGAATTGTCTTTAATAAATATCTGAAGCCATAAAAGAAGAAAGTTTTGCATAAAAGCGTTGTGAATAATTTTTTAGATCGGTCATATTGACCGGTTGGTAATTCTAGTGTTATTCTCGAAGAAGTAGAACACGCTAGGCGTGTCGGTGGTATAGAATGGGACAAAAATTATATTGGTGTTTCATTCATTGTATTCATCATTTGTTTCGATAAAAATATGGCAGCTAAATATGTTTTGTTATTGACAGAGTTATTTTATTATCTTACTTATTTTATATTATTATAGTTAATTAAAAAATGCGTAATTACTTAGAGAGGATTTTATGCATTGTGTTCGCTCTTTATCTAGTTCGTTTTTTATATCTATTGATTTAATTTATTTCTAGTTTAATATAGCGATTTTAAAAGATTGTGTGGTTTTATTTATATTATTATATCTCAGCCACTCTCCAGCATAGACGTAAGGGACCATCTATAAATTATGTCACAAATTTCATGTTTTTTGACCCCCTCCCCCGTCCTTGTCACAGCTTTTTTGTGACGTCACATATGCAATTTTACACCTAAAAATTATTAAATTTATTTTCCATTTAAGTTATTTTTTCAATAAAATCAACATCAAATCAAACATACATATGAAAATTAATATTTTAATTTTAATAAATTAATGATTTATTACTCTCCTCCCCTCCCCTTGTCGCACAATGTCACACTTCATCCCCCCTTTTTTTAAAAAGTGAGATACTTCTCGTCTAAACCTTTCTGTTCGAAAAATTTCATATAACATACAATACAAATTTAAAATTAACATTGTTTTATTTTCGTCTATTAATGAATTGTACAATTTTACAAGCACTTGAGCCATCGGGCGATATGCCAATAGATAGAACACTCGTGAGAATATAACATTTTAATGTATGTTATAACAGATAAGCAATAAAAAACTTCAGGGAGTCAAGGTCACATTATGAACTCGTGAATACTATTTCTTATTAAATTTATATTGCAATATATGTTTATATTTGCTTTAGGTACGTTAGAAATACATATTTACGTAATCAGAATACTTGATTTGTAAATATGTACTTCTTGAGTATAAATGTATGTCAACATATATCGCCCTTATCCTGTAAGAAAAGTATAAGTGAACATTACTCAAGAGATTACGAATGTATATGCATATTAGCTTTTACCCGCGGCTTCGCTCGCATTTAAGTCATTAAATAAGTATCACTTACATTTCAATAGAACTATACTCAATATTTTACTATAGTCAAAAATAATTATTTTTTAAAATAAAAAGTATCCTATGTTACTTCTAGTACCACCAAAAATATGTGTACAAAATTTCATGATGATCGGTTAAGTAGTTGTTGCGTGAAAACGTAACAAACAAACTCACATTCACATTTATAATATTAGTAGGGAATTATAAAAATATATACTAGAAATTACTAATAATAAGTATCCAGTTATTAAGCAGTACATATAATCGTCTATATGTTATATTTCTGCAAGCATAGGTACATAATCACGAATATAAAAAAAAAATAAAGAAACAAAAACGAGTATTTATATCGTATCTAATGATAAAGAAACTTAATCAAACCATTATCTTTATGAAGGTAATTAATTTTAATATCTAATTGTTATGACCAAACCTTTTCTTAGTAAATTATTCATTGTTAATTAAATATTCTATCATCAGTTTCAGGAAGTTATAAAAGTAATTAATAATCGTAGCGCATTTTTGTTAATAAAATAATAGTATTAGGTTTATCAAGTTTTATTTATTATAATCTTTTGCAACACACTATATACAATTATATATAACATACAGCTGACGTCACAAAACTAAAGTGAAATTAATACGCGCCTCTTCTGCGGTCATTTTCGTTAATTTTGTTTGTTATTTGTCATATTACGTTACCACGGTCGGTCAGCGCTATTTAATTAAATTATATTTCATAGCAATTTATATCATATTCTGTGAGCAAAAAGCCTATATTTCTATAAATGTTATATGGAGAAAAACTTGTGATTCTACTATGATTGATCAGGGACTGTATTCTGTGTTTCAATATTTCGATCGTGATATAGTATTTCGTATAATCGTAGGAGGCGACGCTAAAGCGAGAATACAAATGGTTAGGTAATATAATATAATATCTTCTTGCCTGGAGCTATAGGGAAACAGAGAAGTTCATGAGACCCTGATGCCATACTACCCCCACAACCAAGTCAAACTTATAAAGACATTACAAAAATAAAAAAGAAATAAAAAATATATATATATGTGTGTATGTATGTGTATGTGTATGTATGTATATGCATGCACATGTGTATGTATGTGTATGTGTGTATGTGTATGTATGTGTGTATGTATGTGTATATATATATATATATATATATATATATATATATAAATTAATTCATAATTATTTTTAGTAATAATGTTTATAATTAAAGGTTTTGTAATTGATGGGTCCCACGTGACAGGCAATGCCTAGTGTGGGACCATCGAAAACTATATATTAATTAACATTATTTATAAATAAATAAAATAAATAAATATTGAGTTGAACTTCCGTTTAAAAAAGAAATGAATCATAAACCTAACAAGAATAGCTCGCCAGGTGATTCACGAAAAGTGCGTTATCAATCATTTTGCGGCGTACAACAGTGTACATCTGATAACACGTCGCGATAGTCGTCGGTGCCGAATAAATAAAAATAGTAAAATGAATTTCAGTTAAAAAGTGCTTCGTGTGGTTAAAAACATGAGTGCTAATAATGTTGGCTTGAAAATATTTTTGGATGTGCTAGTTTTGGCTTGTGGTATGTTAATAATATATTTTTGTTTTATATATGACATGATGTGTGTGTAATATGTAATCTATAATAACAATGAATCCGCCTTTTCCCCCTCACCTATTCCACATAATTATTCTCTTCATTAAAATATTATTTGATAGTTGCAAACGTGTTGAATGTTTAACACTTTATTCAGTATCAAATGTCAAAAACGAGATGTTTAGTTCCAGTTTGGGGTCAATCATAATATATCTGTATTATAACCGAAATACTAAGCAATGATAAGGGGACTTTAAAACTATATTATTTAAAATTATTAATAATTACTCACCTAAATTGTTCTTACTATTTTTTTTCTCTATATTTAATATTTTCAACTTTACTTCCCACATATGTTATTCAGCTTTTGTTCTGTTTGACTATAACTATATTTTAAGAAAATCATACAAAAGTATAGGTATGGTTTTTCATATACTTTCCAGTTCAACCGGTAAAGTGCAATCGTAGTTATTTTTCGTAACTTATGTAGTCTGAATTATATAGTCGTTATACCTTATATTTTTCTACCTTTTACAATATAAGTACATAAAATATTTTTCAACCGAATATTTCGTAACTACATAATATGGGTTTTTTCTTCATTCCATAAATTTATCAAAGACTTTAGAAAGAGGTATTTTAATTTGTTTTCAAGGTGTTCTTATCACAGATAAAGGGATCGAAAAAAGATTACATTAGAATAATAATTCATTATTAGACTTAATATTAAATTTACATTTTTTGTTAAGATTTTTATTACGGGTTTATGTCGCATCGCATTTCTTAAGCCGAGTCTCCTGCGCGTGTGTTTTCGAAACATTACACAAAAACATAGAAACATTGTGTACGAATACAAAAATGTGTATGGTCACGCCCCAATGTTTCTATGTTTTTGTGTAATGTTTCGAAAACACACGCGCAGGAGACTCGGCTTTACTTCTACTTAACACAATGTTCGTAATTCATATATAAAGTGATCATACGTCCCAACTTTTAGACGTCTGTCCCCACGGAGATTAGGGGAAACATAGATACTATTTATTACTTAAGTTAAGGCTATAAAATTCATCATGATAAGAAATTAAGAATGTTTCTAGATTTAAAGGTTGCTAAGAGAAAACATAGGCTATAATTTAACCCTTCCCGTACGATAACTCGGAGATATCTTTATGATTCTCTTTTATTTATATACAAAATTCCAACTCAATTCAAATCAATTCATCTCTAAATATATATAACTCAAAGGTGACTGACTGACATAGTGATCTATCAACGCACAGCCCAAACCACTGGACGGATCGGGCTGAAATTTGGCATGCAGGTAGACGTTATGACGTAGGCATCTGCTAAGAAAGGATTTTGATAAATTCCACCCCTAAGGGGATGAAAGTTTGTATAAATCTTCTTAGATTTTCGACTGATTGAACTGAAATTAAAGATTGGAGCTACTATGATGAAGACGTTTCTACACACGGTAAACAAAAATAAAGCCGCAAAAACCTACCTAATTAATAATAATACTTCTTAACGGGAGCAAAGCCGCGGGCAACAGCTAGTGTACAATAAACACAAAATCACGGATCAACATCTATGAAGATATCTATCTATGCTACCGTAGCTTGTAGATAATAAATCCGACACAAAACAAGATTCTGATAATAATGAAATATTTACGCAAACAATTAACTCAGTAATCAAGATATCATTAAAACTACCATATGTAATAAAATTCAAGATTAAGCCCAAAGATTTAAAAGACCGCGAAGCATTTGAACTTGCGCTGAGGTCCAGAGTTCAATTCCTGGTTGAAAAAAATAATCAATTTAATTACAAATATTTATTAACACTTTAAAAATATGATGTAATAAAAAGTCCTTCTTCTATACATACTTTTATCCGTATTCCTGTTTCGCTTTTGTTTATTTAATTCTTTTGTTTTTTATTGTAACTGCGACATAATATGGTTGTGTTATAAAGTGTAAAAATAAAATTTAAAACCGTAAAACCTAAAAGTAAAAATAAAAACTAAAAATTATAACCTAAAACAAAGAAAGAAAAAAATAAAAATGGAGTCGTCATCATCGAGGTATGAAGAGGTCACCAATATACAAAAATTAACTAACTCGGATACCTTCCCAACATGGAAGTTCCAGATTAACATAATTATAAGGAGCTATGGTTTAGAAAAATACATATATAAAACCGAAACTGCGTCGTCACTGTCCGATGTCAATCGTGAAAGAAATGACGCGCAAGCTCAGAAGATATTGATGCAAACCGTCGATAGAAAACACATTCCCCTGCTGATGTCTTGTGGAAATGCTAAAGAAATGTTCGAGAAACTATGCTTTATATTCGAAAAATCTACTGATCAACAAAAGTGTAACTTATTGCAAGAATTTTATAAATATACCTTTGACAACAAAAAAGATATTGCTTATCACATCGCTCACATACAGAACATAAGTCATAAACTCAAAAGTCTTGGTGAAGAAATTAATGATAACATGTTAATCTCAAAAGTTTTGTCTACGCTACCCTCAAAATACAAGTTTTTCATTACCGCATGGGAATCATCCGCTATGTCTGAAAAAACCCTGAATAACCTAACAGCAAGATTATTAACCGAAGAGCAGAGAAATAATCAAGAAGAAGAAGAAACAATAAGTATGGCCTTTAAAGCTGAAACTAAAAAGTAAAAGTTCTGTCAAATATGCAGGAAAAATAATTCATAAGTGAAAAAGTGTTAAATGGTGAACTTAAAAAAAATAGTATACATACCTAGTGATAAACAATTAGCAGATATTTTTACAAAACCTTTAGAACCTAATAAGTTTACATTTATGTGTAATAACATTGTTGTCTAATTTAAGTAATAATATGTAACTAAATTTGATAACTTGTAATAACTAACGTGGAAACTGTATGTAACTGTAACTTAGATAAATATTGTATAAGATTTATATTGTTGTAAAAGAATATTAAAATTAGAAGGGAATGTTAAGAAATAGAATTTAAATATATAATTTTAATATTCACTTTAATGTAAAGGCCTCTGGTCGTATTTATATTTAAAACTATAACTGTCAAAATCTTATCTTTGAATAAAAGCCACTTTATACGCGCCTCGTCTTTCTTTCTTAAATATTAATTAAAAGTAAAATCCACAAAACCTTTCACGGGTTACCCTCTTTTGTGAGTAACAGTGATTTCCAATGAGAATCCTTTCCGGAAAGTCTGAAGGCTTCGGGCGTTATAATATACCATAAATGGAACTAAGCAAATAGAGAAGACGTTAAGTTGGAACTCTCGGGCTCAAATGTAATGAATATAAGTTCAGAATACATATGCAGGATATTTGGAGACATATCGTGGGACCACAAGCTGAAAGGAAAAAATGTAGAAAAGTAGCAGCGTTGGCATTCCCAATTGGTATTGAAGCGAGATTAATGACGTAATAAAGGTAGAACAGAACATCTTTGCGGACTCAAGCGAGAAGACGAATGAAATGGAACGGGATAGCAGTGAATACCGACGCACGTCAATCCTGCCAACCGAGCTACGCCAGAAGGTATATCTAGTTTAAATATAGAGTGGGACCGTCGTTTTTATCGCATCCTACCAATTCCAGTTAAGGCTAGTAGAATCCAACAAGAAAGGTTAACTGTTCATATAATTAACGAAACAGAGTTATTATTAATATGACAAAAACTTAGCTTGTCTTATGAAAAGCAAAGCAATTTCCTCAGACAGTACAGACAGTCTTTTTTGTGGGTAGTTGTGGAACAAGCAACAAGGCTTTTTTTTTCAATGTGATTTATTTGTGTTTACATGTAAGTGTTCCTATGCAGTATAGTTCCACAACTAATTAATACTAAGCCGTAGATGAATTCTTTCCGGATGCAACCTTTCTGCTGGTCCCAAAGGTTAACTGGCAGACCCAAGCAATGACTCAAGAGCATTGAGTTCGTCTTTTGCATGTTAGTGCAATAAAGTTTTAAATAAATAAATACATTGCTACAGGTAGCGCCTTATTTAGGCTTATAAGAGGCTTTATAAGCTGCCTCCATGAGGGGAAGTTGGGAAAGATTAGAGCACATTCATATCTCGGACTCACCGCCAGGAGTATTCAGGAACTACAGTCGTCGCGATGTTCTAAGCACGATGAGTAAAAGAGTATTTACCAAGACAGAACTGAAGTTTCCAGACCAGCAAAATTTAAAAGTGGGTGATATTGTGCTAATCACGGACAACTAGTTGCTTCGAAATACGAAGCTAAAGTGGGTGATAGTCCACAGCGGAAGTGACGACACAATGCGGGTAGTCGATGTACAAACCCAACATACCGCTCGACAGAAGGTTGGGAAACGAAAAACAATTGTCATTTTTAAATTAAGAATTTGAATAAAAGAAAAGAAGAACGCGAGGGATGTGCAAATGCGGAGTTCGAAGCTGTATGTGTGCTTTCATTTTAAGATATATTATAAATACGTTTATGTAATATAATGTAAATTCTATATTAGGGATTTTATTGAGTTATATAGTACAGATCACTCGCTCTTTTGGCTACAACGTGATAACAGTGTGCTTATCACGAATTTAGTCTGGCATTCGAATCGAACTGTCACAAGTAAAACGTATCCGTTAGCAATCGGGATCATGAATTTTTACTAACGACTAACGAGCACCAGCAATCTATCAAATGAACGAAAGATCGAGACGTTCGAAAATTAACAAAAAGTATCTAAAATATTGTAGTTCCAAATCCGCACGCGGTGGCGCTGCTCAAATTTCCATACAAATCGCTTGAAGCGAACTCGGTTCGAAAGCCAGACTAAAATTCGTGATAAGCCCACTGATCAAACTACTTTAAATTGCATTGCCCGATACTATTACTGCTTCTTCTATGACAATTGGTTATCTGGAAGAAATTACTTTTAGTGATAAGATCGCCAATTGCTCTAAATTTATTAAATTATTTTTTAAAGCAATAAAGGGTTTATTATTATTATTATTACGCTCGAATATAGCTTCTGAATACGACCCTTAGCACTTACTAGTTTTACCTGTAACTACCCTATAGAATAATTAATTGTTTCAGGCGTCACTTTGCGGAAATCCGTATTAATTAAAGGAAATTATTTTGCTTATAATTCCCGTTACATTTAATAGATTAATAAATATAGATCAGCGGTTCTCAAACTTTTTTGGCGAAGGAAAAAGCCTTAATATAATTATAAAAAACTGATTTATATGTATTTATGAATAATCATATTGCAATGTAATATTACGTAATATTTAGATGTAACCATATAATCTCCCTTTGGTAGGTATTTTTTGCAATATTTTAGCCCTAGGGTTCCGCGGAACACCACTTTGAGAATGGCTGATATAGATAATAGATTAATCTAACGGGAATTATAAGCAAAATAATTTCCTTTAATTACCCTATAGAACCCATTCGTCCAAACCATAACCACTATAAAAATTATTCATACAATTTTTTTTTGCTAGCAATGAAATCATAACCAGTGAGCATCGAATTAATATAACTAAATCTGAACGCTGATAGAAAACACAAAGATTGTGAAATGCTTTTTAAAATTAAAATTTGCAGAAAGAGTAACCCTAATCAATACATTATCACAGCTGAATAAAACAAATGCAACATAAACACACATATATATATATAAGGAGAGGCATTGGAACCTCCCTCATTTCAGAAGCCTGAAAACTATAAGAAAAAAAAAATAGCCTGAAAATACCCTAAATTTGCACAAAAATTGTTTGAAATGTGGGAAGTTCCCGCGCCCCACCTCTTATCATTTTTAAAACTACCAGAGATATTTTGCAGATAAACAACAAAAATGCTATAAGGTCTTCCTTCTATCTCTGGACAATAATCATTTAAATATATAAATTGCGACGTGAATAAAATCTAATTAAACGTATAAAGAACACAATAAAAAATTAACTAAATTATACTAAAATTTGTTGAAAAGAGAACGCTTTCCTAAAAAAAACCGTGTCGTAGTAGGATCTTTAAAAATAATTAACTAAAATTTTTTTTTAAATAATATTTTCTCTACTTAAAAATATTAAAATGAGGATCTTTCGTTTATAATAATGTTATAAAATCACTATATATATATATATATATATATATATATATATATATATAGTGATAACAAATTAAGTATGTCTGGACGGTCAAATATACAATCGAAAACATCTTTTTGTTTTAATACTAAGACGGGAGAGGTCATTTGACCGTTACTGTTGTACAGTCATTTGACCGTTTTTTTTTTTTTTGTTAAAGTTCAACACTCACCCATCTTCCTAGTATTAGAATAAGTAGATAAATAAAAAAAATTCAAACATTAGTCCAGTGGACCAATGCTCGTATGGCGATAACCTCTCACCTGATGTCATCTCTAGTATGTTTATCTTAAAAAAATGATTACGAACGAGAAGTAATGGCATGGTTATAAATAATGTTAAGTGAAATCCCAATAAATAAATAAAATTACAAAAACCGTTTGGCTGTTTGAGAACATCTACTCTTATATTATTGAGCTTATTCGATATTATAAAAAAAAGACGTTATAAAAAGTGCCCACTACGTCGACCTATGGAGCCGACTATAGAATACCAGAAAATTACGACCACCCAGTAACATCGTCAAAGGGACGGCCACACCTACCGTAGAAATAGAAAAATTCAGTCGGTTCAGACGGAGCTGCTCGAGTCGCCTGGAAAATGCATTGCGTTGTCGCCGCAAGATGGCGTCGGGGAAGACGGCGGGTCCAACGAAGCTCGAGAAGCAGAACTGAAGCTACTCGAGCTCAACTCTTCGGGTTCCGCATCGAAACGGCCACTGTTGCTTGACAACACTGAAAATTTAATTATGAATTTACAAACCTAATTATGCAGTTACAATAGCATTTTTTTAGCTTGGCTTTAGTTGAGGACCCCAAAACTGTACGAATAACGAAAAGTTTAGGTTAGGTTACAGTTAGCTCTATATTAGTAGACGGCCGTTATAAACTTCTTTTTTAAAAAAATTGGACCCTTTTAGAAAAAAAAATATTTTACATTTTCACATTTAGTAAATCCTGGGGTCCTCAACTAAAGCGTAACCTTTTTTTATATAATCATCAGATTATGACGCGATAGTAAAAACTGCCAATTGCACCTGTGCTGTATGTGATCTAAAGCCGGTATCGTAGCAATAGATGGTCGGTTTTTGCAGTTAAAACACTTTTTTGTTTCGGGTACGTGCTTTTTTATTGCGTTGAAGTAACAGACAGATATATCAAAAACGTGAAAATTATATTCTTTATAAAAAGTAAAAACATGAATAATAATTAAATAGTTTTCAAAACTAAAAAAACACGCGCGCTAGCTTTATCTCTTTTACTCCACTACACAAGATCTATAAAAGAATTTATAAATCCTGGCGGTCCTAATAAGGATAATGGGAAACTGTTATTAAATTATTGCATTGTCATCGATCCTTAATACGTATGCAAAGATTCAAATTAATCAGACTTCTGGAAATTGGTGAAAATTATGCTCAAAGATTCCGTTACATACATACATACATATATACCCAAGCTAATAAAAGCGTGTTAAAAAAAGAGTTCGTAACAGCACCCATTACGAGCAATAATATTTCATTTTACTTATTGTCTTTTATTTCTATCAGTATAAATTGTATATAACGACACTTGAGTTCACGTTATTGAGAGTTGTCGTTAAATGGAGAGAATAAAAATCGATTCTATTTTACTATTATAATCGACGAGTTTCTTGTAGTCTTCTTCTCGTCATACGCCTTTCCGAAGCCATGGTAGAGTCTAACGATGAGCCTGACGCCTTTAGTGCCTATGCTGATGAATTGTTTTCATTTCATTTCAATACATATGTATTTACTAATAAAGTATAAAAAAACGTACACAGCTGCAGTTCTTATTAATTTCAGCAACTCACAAAGCACTATTTATTGCTTAATAATGATGTAATTAAGAACGCTATATAATATGGATAACAAAGCAACCCAACCGATTTCAATTAATTCCATTATAGGGAATTTATCGTTAAACCAAGTTTACACTGTTTAAATAATTCAGGATGAAACCTTAATCTATCTATATATAAAACTCAAAGGTGACTGACTGACTGACTGACTTAGTGATCTATCAACGCACAGCCCAAACCACTGGACGGATCGGGCTGAAATTTGGCATGCAGGTAGATATTATGACGTAGGCATCCGCTAAGAAAGGATTTTGATCAATTCTGCCCCCAAGGGGATAAAATAGGGGATGAAAGTTTGTATAAATCTTATTAGATTTTCGACTGATTGAACTGAAATTAAAGATTGGAGTTACTGTGATGAAGACGTTTTTACACACGCTAAACAAGAATAAAGCCGCAAAAACTATACCTAATTAATAATAATACTTCTTAACGGGAGCGAAGCCGCGGGCATCAGCTAGTTAAATATAAATTATTAACAATTATTAATTAATAATAATTATTAATTAATTGAACCGAAAAGTAATTTAATAATAATAATAAATAAAACAACCAATTTGCTTTTGAATTTTCATATTTATTTCTAATGTGAAACACTCCATAACATTAACAAATTTTCTATTATATATTTCGAACAAGGCAGCCGAATTTTACATCCAAAGAACGTTTCCTAACATTTAAACAACAAAAACTTGCAGCTTCCCATCACACCTACAGACACTATTCAATGAGAAACAAATCTTAAGAGGTAAAACAAAGCCTACCCGCAAAAAGAACACCTAGATTGAATAAATACCATTCCAAATAATTATGTTATTCAAAAATAAAATAAAATTGTGCTATGTGTTAAATCAGTGGTTCTCAAGCTTTCAGTAATGAGTGACTATTCGACAAAATTTATATCTTGCCATAGACCACCAACTGTTTCATGATAATATACAATAAATATAAAATTGTTTAAAATCAAACTTAGTAACGGAAGTGTAACTTCATTATAGAAGAAATTATAAGCTATAAGTACAGTAATACCCCGCTGTACGCGACCCCGTTATGCGCGGTTTCACTATAACGCGAAATTCAAAAAGAGTGCGTGTAAACATAATGTAGTCATCAACTTCTCTATGGTCGCGGAATTTCAGTTTTTTCCGGAACGTATCCCTCGCGTAAAGCGGGGCATTATTGTATAGTATATTTATTTATTGCTTAATAATACAGAAAAAATTAATAGAAGTAAGTGAGTAAAGAGATGGCGGCCTTATCGCTAAGAAGCGATCTCTTCCAGGCAACCAACTTATAGGTGTAGAGCAATGCAGAAGAGAAATAGCGGTATAGTATAGTTACACAAATAAGGTTGGCTTTGTGGATCACTTTGGGTGTTTCCAGAGACTACGTGTTAAGAACCACTGTATTATATAAAAAAAAAAAAAACAATACGACACAATGGCTTAATAATGCGATAAAACACGCTAGAACATACCTATTCTGAGAAGAAATCCGATCTTAACTTACAGAAGAGATCGATTCAACTTTACTACAATAAAACCGTCTATTACATAAGATATTGAGATCTACATTATCTTAAATTCTACAATA
>JAPWLS010002287.1:0-93384 GCA_028551675.1 Tineola bisselliella | reverse complement strand
ATGTTTTTACCAAAGAGATATTTTCCTAAATTTATTGGAGGTAACAGGTAAGTTATATTGTGACTTTTTAAACATTTATTTATGACTATCTAATAATAATAACAAATAAATAAAAGAAGAACGCAAATAATGCATTGTCATATTACTGCTTTATCAAGGGAGCAACTGTAACGACAGAAGCGAGTGATGTGAATTAGAAATTCTACATACAATAGACAGATAAATAAAAATATATATGAGTAAGATCACGTCAAGTGGACCCCCCATTTTCCACTTGATCATAAAAATAAAATCCATGTATTTTTTTCATAAGTAGTTGCTATGTAAAATTGATCCCCCAAACGATTTTTTTTAAAAATTTTTATTTTAACAACGTTTTTTTTAGAATGAAAATTTTAGGTACTTTTAATTAAAAATTAGTTTTTAAATCAACCGTTAAAGATAAATTAATGAAATTTTCAGGATTTATCGTCGAATATTTATATTTTAATAAAATATTAATAACCAAAAATTATTTGTTCATTATCATATTGTTAATTAACTTTTAAGTTAACAAATGAAGATTTTACTGACATCCTGGTAAAAATATGAAGTTTTTTTTTATCAGTTTCATGCGTTATTTATTTAAGTTTAAGATTCCGGAATAAAATTTCACTGCTCGCGATTAGTTTAAACAATATGAATTTATTTATCACAGCGCGCCGGGCGCCGAGCGCTATCAGAACACCAGGCGGCCGAGCGTCAGACTACATTGCAGCTTCGGTTAATTATAATTCCAAATTACAATTATAAATATAATCATCAAACGGATTTTATTATTATTATCATCAATATTATTATTATTATCATCAAACAAATTTTATTCTTTAAAAATGTTACAAAATGTCTTTTATATGTATGATGTTTGATAATTTAGTAAGCTATTATTTTTAAATTTACGAATAACTACTCCATTTTTAGTTAAAAAAATAAACCGCTCGGTTATGATTTTCATTTGTTATTTGCGTCTCCACGTAAATAACAAAATAATTTTAGTAGTCATTACAATTTAGTTGTTAAATGAGTTTATACGTGCATGAGTTAAATAATTATTAAAAAATAGAACTGAGGTTGTGTAAATTTGTGTTTTGTTTCTTAATCTATAAATATTATACATTTTATTTCTATTATTCAAATAATATTTGCGGATTTAAAATGGGTCGAGTAAATAAATGTTGCAATCCGTTAAATAAAAAGAATCATAAATACGTCATAAAAAAAACTTAGTTTTAATTACAGCCAATCGAGCTTGCGATTTTAAAGATTTTATTGGATATTATATGTGCAATTCTTGTGAAAGAGCAATTTATCTAGGCCGTAAACCTGAAAAACCTGGAAATCCTTGCGAAAAGCCTGCAAATAACGATTTAAGTATCGATGTCCCAAGAAAGACCCGACCTTTAAATGTGATGCTATAGATAATCAATTAAAAATTCATAACGTTAATAAATTGTTATTGGAGGTCGGTGAACCACCAATAAAATTGAGACGAGTGTCGAGTGTCTCAGAGTGTAAAAAAGCTCTTCTAACTTTTGTGAAGAAATTGAGTGGTACTGATATTAATCATAACAATCCAAATGAAATAAAATAAAATAAAATCCGTTTGATGATTATATTTATAATTGTAATTTGGAATTATAATTAACCGAAGCTGCAATGTAGTCTGACGCTCGGCCGCCTGGTGTTCTGACAGCGCTCGGTGCCCGGCGCGCTGTTATAAATAAATTCATATTGTTTAAACTAATCGCGAGCAGTGAAATTTTCTTCCGGAATCTTAAACTTAAATAAATAACGCATGAAACTGATAAAAAAAAAAACTTCATATTTTTACCAGGATGTCAGTAAAATCTTCATTTGTTAACTTAAAAGTTAATTAACAATATGATAATAAACAAATAATTTTTGGTTATTAATATTTTATTAAAATATAAATATTCGACGATACATCCTGAAAATTTCATTAATTTATCTTTAACGGTTGATTTAAAAACTAATTTTTAATTAAAAGTACCTAAAATTTTCATTCTAAAAAAAAACGTTGTTAAAATAAAAATTTTTAAAAAATCGTTTGGGGGATCAATTTTACATAGCAACTACTTATGAAAAAAATACATGGATTTTATTTTTATGATCAAGTGGAAAATGGGGGGTCCACTTGACGTGATCTTACTCATATAAGATATGTGTATTAGAATGAGAAATATAGAGAGAAGTCTTCGTTTTATGATAAATAGGCAATTGTAATGGCGACAATTTGTCAACAAGAAAAATACGTACACCAGCGGTTCTCAAACTTTTGGCGAAGGAAAAAGCCTTAATATAATTATAAAAAGCTGATTTATATGTATTTATGAATAATCATATTGCAATGTAATATTACGTAATATTTAGTTGGAATATTTAGATGTAACCATATAATCTCTCTTTGGTAGGTATTTTTTGCAGTATTTTAGCCATAGGGTTCCGCGGAACACACTTTGAGAATGGCTGACGTACACCATCTTGGTAATAAATTTAGATAAGAGACTGCTTTGGTCGCACAAAGGACCTACTTGTGGATAGGAAAATTTCCTACGTATTGTCTGTTTTAATATAAATAAAATTTGCTATCTATATGGGTTAGTTGTTTATATTAAAAAACAAGTTTACAATAATACGAAACAGAATAAATGTTAGATTGCGTGCGACGTAGTAGATAATGTTTTCTCTTGACAGACTGACCTTGCGCGGTTAAATGGGTAGCTACGTAATTATAATTTTAATTATTATAAACGCAACTCGAGATTATATGTACTTATTTCTGAAAAGAATCAATTATTGATGTTAACAAAGCGTATGCCGCGGACAAAATGCGGACGATACGGTTTTGGGACAGTGCGTCAACAGACACGTGCTAAAGATTATACGTGACAATAATTATTATTGATTATGATGCATTTGCAGCATTAAATATAATTTGTATTGTTAATATTCATTTAGAAGTAGTTTAGATCAGTGGTTCCCAATCTTTTCTGTATCATCTGCCTTTGTTTCAGAACAAAAATAATTCTTAACACATTTATACATATAAAATACATGTTATAATCATTTAAAATAACTATGCCTAGTAATGGGTTTAAAAATTGCAAGCAATGTCTTGTTATAACACTACACTTCATATTTGTTATTTTAAAATAAATATATAAATAAAAAGTTTCTATAAATGAAATACCAATTGTTATGAATATTTTGCGTTCCTTTTTTCTTCTTCTCTAGATGTTTTTATTGATGAAATTTAAAATCTATTATTTTTCTCGTGTTTCAGGAGGTTACTGGGATGTTACTCGAGTGTAATTTCGGTAGTCTCAACGGGATTGTTAGTGATGCAGCCGGCGGCAAACGCGTTTGTGCTCATGACATTGGCTGTGCCAGCTATTGGGTTCTTATTTGATGAAATGTCCAGGTAAGTCACGACTATTTATATTGAATCGTATCTTTTATTTTTATATACTTCTTAATTGTGTAGCGAGTTATTATAGTTTAGAGGACCCGGATTCAATTCCCGGTTACAAGGAATATTTACTTAGAAATTTTTATTGGCGTATTATTAATAAAAATAAAATAGATATTAGTTGAGAGTTTGGGTGTTATTTGTTTGTTTTGTGTTGTTCTCGTCCTGTTACATATAGTACTCGATCTTCGAGTCAGGACATGTTATATAAAACATACTATTTTAGACAAACATCCACCATCCTTTTATATTAAGTCAATGTTTGTGATGTGTAGAAAAACCGATCTGGTGTCATTGGCATTGACTATGACTAATTCTTGGGGTTAGTGGTCGATTTGTTTGCAGTAGCTTTTTTTGTTTACATTTCATAAAGGTCATGGGCCTTCGCAATTTTTGTTAAGTCAGTTTTTACACTAATATCTTTGTTGGTTATCTAAAGCGTGTGGAACTATAAAACAATTTGCTTAATTGCTTAAGGTAAACAAACTAAAGGCTCCTGTAAGACGGTTGAGGTCAGACGGTCAACGCTCTCCATATTAAACAGTGTATTGGTTTAATTAGAATTCCCTCATACATCTAGTTTTATGGTTTGATTCGTTTAGACAAAAACAAACTAACAATGCTCTCGAGTCGTCAATATGAGAAATTATGTAAGATATTGTTGAGAAATTAGTAGTTCCTTTCAAATGCATTTGATATTTATGATTTGGCAATAGTATGTTATGACTTTAAAATTATGTAAGGTGAGCTAAGGTGTGGTGTAAAGAGTTCTCCCATTATCGCGTAAGACTGCCCTCTAAGACACGGTCTAAATAATTTTACCAATATATTAATAACTGGGCTGGTAACTCAATTTAAACAGTTTATGGAACTATATTATATGTTATATTTTACATAGCAAATTAAGTTGTGTTAATTTTAAGTAAATTGAGTTACCGGCCCTAAATTTTATATTTTTAATACAGAATGTGTATAATTTTTTTATAAGGATCATTGAATAAGGAGAAAATCATACGTTTGATATCTTGTAGGTTAGGTTTTTTAAATTCAAAGGCTCACTTGGATTGGATCATATCATGGGACATATATAATATTGCATAATTTATAGCAAATATCGAAAATTTGTGTTTTATGAATTGTTGGCTTTTACAAGCAATAGTTACTAAAATATATTGTTTTTTTTTTGTTTCAGAGTAAAATGCGCGCGCGTCTACCGACTAGGGCTTAGGTGCACGGCCGTGTGGTTTCTAGCAGTTTTGAGTTGGATAATCGACCGCATGTTCTGTGATGCGTGGCTCTACATCGACTTCCCGTACATGCACGGCGTATGGCACGTGCTAATATTTATAGCAAGTTATACAGCTTTAGTAATGTTCGCTTATTTCCATGTGACCGAGGAACGGCCCGACCAGACGCCTGTGTTACGGTATTGGCCCAAAAATGAATTTGAGTTAGGTGTTCCCTATATTACGATTAAACATCCCTGCAAAATCGGTAGTGACAATGCTATTTAGATAGAGCATCATATTCATTGCTTTGAATTGTCAACGACCCTTCATTAGTAGATATTGCGTACTAAGATCCAATTATCACTTACAAATGTCGCTTTTGACAGTTCAAAGTAATACTTCAGCTAAGTCAGCATTGTTGTCTATCATAGTCTCTTTTTAGTATAGCTGGGATGAAATTGGTATGTGGTGACAATAATGTATTTTTGAGTGGAGTGTGAATCCATATTACAAATGTTTGCGTACACTTTTTACATATAAAAAATTATATAACTAGTTATATTTATTGGACCTATGTATTTTTCTATATTGAATGTACCTATTTTGTAAATCTTTGGCGCAAATGTGAAATGTATTTTTCGAATTTTTAAGGATTCTGTGCAATATATACAAAATAATGAATTTATTAGTGTAATTGAATCTATAAATATATGAGATTATTTTTTAAATATTTATTGCAAAATTTGATACTCATGGAAAAAGATAATTTCTGGTGTACAATGCAATTGAACTGTAAAAATGCGTTCTAAAAACATGTCATTCTGTGATTTATTACTTGTCTCTTCTAAAAAAAGATACCTATATTTTTAAATATTTTGTGATGTTTTTTTGTGATTTACTGAATGAATAAGTCAATTTTTATTTTATGGGTTATTTTCCTTCACGGTTCAATTTATTAAAGTCTGGGCTTCGGTTTTACATATATTCTGTGTTTTAAGCCGCGTCTCCTGCTCCCGTGTCTTCCAAACATTAGACAAAAACATCGAAACATTGTCGGTTTTACATATATTCTGTGTTTTAGTTTGACAAATGTTATAGGCGATGTGTCAAATTTATTTAAAGACTGGACTTTGATCTTATATAATATTTGTTAAGGAATTTATATTTATTGTTTTTTTTTTTCATTTTATACTGATGGATAAGTTTTTGTTCTTGTTTCTAGACTTCTAGTGAATTTTCTTTTTATTTTGACTTGTTGCCATGTGCAATGTATGAGATTATATTCGAAAGTAGAATTATTATTTAGAGATGGTCAGTTTATTTTTAAGTTGGCAATATTGACTAGCAAAATGGCGCGTAAACACCATTCTGGTGTTTTAATTGGAAAAAAAATTGTCAGTATTTTACGGTTGTGTGCAAATGTGTAAAAATTATATAAAGGTAGATGGTTGATATTAAGAAAATTTCGTATGTGGTGTTTTTTTTTGTTTTGAAATGTGCCAATTGTAATGTTGGAAGAGATTGCAATATGAGCCAAATTCTATGTTGTTTACTTGAGATTATTTGTGATATTTTTTGACATAATAATATATTTGTATATAAAAAGGTATCGAGTACATTGAGTTAAATATCTAGAGAAGGCATGTGGAAATAAATCTGCAGGAATGTGAAAATTAAAGTAAAATGTGTAGCGGCTATCTTCACTGACAACGACGGTTACGCCATGACACAGCCTGGACACGCGTGGTCGCAACCCGCAATCGTCGACCAATGAGCGTGGGCCGATATTTACTCTTACTAGTCTTCTATTTCTAGTAGCCTTCTCTAGTATATATAACACAATGGAGAAACAAATAAATTTAAAGAAATTGCCTATATAATGCATAATATTGTAGATATTATTATACAAGAAAAAAATGTAATAATTTATAAGAATCGGGTACAAATATCATACAGGAAGTTTTATGTTACTTTTTTTACAGAATATCTAACATAAGGAATATGGATGATGTGATGTTCTTTGTATAACAATGAATAAATGTTATTTTAACTGTGAGGTTTTTTTTAAATCCAAACGGCAGCTTGTTCGACTTTACACTAACTAAATTTCCACAGAATAGAATGTTAAAGAAAATAAATCAATAATAATTTGGAATGTATATTATTAAAACATGTCCCAAATTGTCAATACATGATGCCATACACTTATATTAATATTATTGTCCTTATGTCTAAACTCCTGCAATGATCAAAATTAATTTGTAATTTTTTTATATCTTATTAAAGATTTAATTTTTAAGAATACTTCAAAAACAGTCTTGAAAAATTCATTAAATGCCATTAAATTTTCAATTCTGTCATTCAAAACTTGGACTAGCTATCCACTGGAGACTATAAAAGATTTGCTTACTATATCTAAATAAAGAGGGTTAACAATTACAATATGCTCCTTTAAACAATGGCTTTAGGGTTAACAATAAGCTATAGAATGCTGATCAGTGAAGAGTGCACCTTAAGAACTAATCGGAATCAGAAGATACATTATTATGGTTAGTATGTATAGTTGTATTATTCTTTTTAGGATAAGTAGATCCTCCGCGGTAAACAACATGGTTTTTCTCGGTCTCCAAAATTTTCACCTCATGAAGTAATTGTGGTTTTTCCATTACATTTTGCAGTCTATCCCAGATGAATATTGCTAAATTTTCCGTTGTACTCACCTACAATTGTATAATTATTAAAATAATATTGCAATTATGAAAATTTCATCATCACTTCTAGCCAATAGGGTCAAAAATATGGCATTGCAGGGTTCTGAGCATGAATCAAATATGTGAAAATATGATATAATGGCATATCTCATCAATATGGCTTTTTAATCTACAATAATGCTATATTTGCATTCCATTCTGCTAATATGTAATTTTGGTAGGTGTACTAATTTTAACATGTTTATCATATGTAGTGCCTATGACATAAGCAAATTGAAAAAAAGTATATTCCCTTACCACAGTTTTAAAATATGGCACATCTTTGTCTAAATTTTTATGATCCAAAGGGTCCATGATAGCTTCCTGCATATATTCTTTAAGATTATGTATGTTCATCACCATCCCTGTCGTGGGGTCTACAGGGCCCTTTACTGTTATTAAAACTGAAATTAAATGAGGAAACTATAAAGTTAAAGCTCTCATAGTTAGTTTAGGAGGTAGTCCTAGTAATCGCGAGGACGATTTAATTGATTTACTTAAGCGTTTTGCCGGTCTCGTAGCAACCACAATAGCGCTGTCCAAAACGTCGGATTTAAATAATCAGAATAACAAAGTAAAAATCAAATTAAATGTAATAGTTTTTCGTGAGTTTTGATCTATTCTCGCAAATACAACTTACTTCAACTAAGAGCGTGAGTTTTTTTTTGCCACTGACTTACCAACATAATTATGTCCGTGTCCATTAGGATTATTACACTTGCCATATAATTTCTTATTCTCTTCATCGCTTAGGAAGGGACTGTTAAAAATAACACACGTTGTTAGTTATACCTATGTAGTTTATTAAGTTAATCGAAATTGTAAATAAAATACCTGTGAAGTCTGTGACAAGAACTAAACGTTTCACGTCGTGTGATAGAAACAATTGGATGATAAGACATATTCTACGTAATAAGAATTTATTAAATATGTTTCAAAAATTGCGATGGTTCTATTTTTAAAAATAACACGTCGCCGAAAGGGAAAGGAATCAAAACAAAACTCCCGTTCGAAATTCGGAACTTCGAGTTTGACAGTCGTTTTACAGTCAAATCATTCTAAGTACATCACTAGCAGTATGTTGTCGACTAAACTTGTGAAAAATAATAAATAAATTATGATATATTATTTTCAAGTTAAAAAGAAATATAATTACATTCAAAATGTTTTATTTATAGTATATAATAAAATAAATATAAAAAAAAATAAAAATCGATAATAATTTTAAGTCAAGAGTACAACGCTATGACGTGTTTTGTTGCGAAAAAAAGTTGGAGTGGACTTTGTAACCTTTTTGAAATTAGAATTTAATAAGTAAGTTAGGCGTTAGTGTTAATTTTAAAATGTTTTCGCCGTGTAGTAGAGGATTATTAATTTCTGCTCAGGTTTGTAGCTATCGATGTCCACGTTAATAAATTTTGGTGTTAAAGTTTGAAGTTCGGAGTAGATAACTTAAAAATATGATTGCAGCTGCGAAGGCTGCAAAGCACCTTGGTCGTAGCTGAACATAACAATGAAACCCTTTCGCCCGTTACACAAAATGCTTTGAGTGCTGCAAAAAAAATCGGTGGAGAAGTAGCGGTTTTAGTTGCGGGTACAAAATGCGGACCGGTGAGTTTTGGCCTTCATTTAACCTCTTATATTGTAACTATGTGGCTGTAGATATTTCTGATGCGCTGACCTCAACTTATAATATCCCGTATTATGGGCAACACAAACATTGTTGCAACTATTGAATAAGGATACATTCCTATTTTACTAAATTTTCAAAGTTATTTTAATTAGATTTTTTATGTTAGTAAAAAGTCAAAAGCGTTGTTATATCAATTTACGTTGCTTACTTCTTTTTTTGAATATTGAGTTAAATATACAAAAGAAGAACAAACAAAATTGTCTATCAGGATTTCGGATTCTTTTATCTAGATATTTTAATAGATCTAATAGGTAGTATTGTACTCTATTTATATAATAAGTATGCATTTTGTTCAAAAGCAAGAATCATATGTTTTAACTAAAAATGAACTGTTTTAGGAAGTAAAAGGTTATTGTAAGAAGAAATGACAGCTGCTGTGGGAAACTGTTTTATTTGTAGCTTATTATTGCAGTACTGGTTTAAGTACCATATAAGTAAAAGTTGACATGTCATCAATTGTATGTCTTCAGTAGTATATTTAACCCAATGATTCTGACTATGTATGTAATCCTGGCAGCTAATTACTCCATCACAGAGGAGTTTTATATTTTTATTATAATTTTTGAAAAACTTTAATTGGTTGGTAATAGATGGGTTTTATTAATTTTCATATTGTAGGTTTTAAGTAAACACATTTAAGTAACGTGTTTAATATTCACATTAACTGTTGTGTATTTAATGTTATCTAGAACCCAGTTGCTATGATAGCGATTTGTTGTTTTTTTTATATGTTCTTATGTAATTTAATGTAGGCAAATATGATTGTAATAAATAAGATAAACTTTAAAATTATGCTTCGTTTTATGTACATATTATAAATTAAAAAAAAAAAATTATGTTATGTATCTACGTTTTTTTCTTCAAATCTATTTTCTTCTACAAATTTATTTATTACTAATTAATCATTTAAATTAAATGTTATAAGAAATAAATAAATTGCAGGCGGCAGATATGATATCCAAAGCCGGTGGAATATCAAAAGTCCTCGTAGCAGAAAATGAGGCTTTCAAAGGATTCACAGCGGAGTCTCTAACGCCACTGATCTTGGCCACTCAGAAGCAATTTAACTTCACACATATTGTGGCTCCTGCTACAGCTATTGGAAAGTCAGTGTTGCCCCGAGTTGCTGCTAAATTAGATGTGTCTCCAATTACTGATATTATCGGTGTAAAGGATGCTAATACTTTTGTTAGGACGGTTTATGCTGGTATGTATTTACTTCTATTTAGAAATAAGGTACAGCATCTTAGACTAGTTACTGATCCAACAACACTGTGATGTTGCTTCTTTCATGATGGCCATATTTTTTTAAAATGCTTATTAAATATAGTCAAGGGGGATGAAAAATTAACAAGTGATAGAGATGCAAAGTCTTGTTTAAACAGATGTAACTTAGCTCTAAATGACAGAAATAGAGTTGCGTATTGCAATCTGACCAGTGGACTTATCACAAATTTAATCTGGCTTTCGAATCGAGCTGTCACAAGTAAAACGGATCCGTTAGCAATCGGGATAATGAATTTTTACTAACGACTAACGAGCACCAGCAATCTATCAAATGAACGAAAGATCGAGACGTTCGAAAATTAACAAAAAGTATCTAAAATATTGTAGTCCCAAATCCGCACGCGGTGGCGCTGCTCAAATTTCCATCAAATCGCTTGAATTTGGTTCAAAAGCCAGACTAAAATTCGTGATAAGCCCACAGTTGTCCCTTTTTTCTATGAACTGAGATTTCTTTCACTTCTGTAAACATCATTTTCAAGTGTTCTGTTTTACTACAGGCACAAGTAGTCTAAAACTATTATTGAGCCTAGTATGTGACCACAACTTGTTTGATGTTTTATAGTGTTAAGCTATTATTCCTATGATGAGAATCTTATAAACCAGTAGTAGGACTTGACACTGGCAGGTCAAGCTTATTTGCATGATTAAGTTCCTAGAGGTACCTAGATTATCGAAAAAGATTGTTACAGAGAAGGGATATGACGTCATTTCTGTTTCAATTAAAATTGTAGCTCCAATTTTATTATCATAGCTATAATTTTTCTTTATCAATTAATAAACAATTGAATGATAAATAAAGGCCTAACGTTACAAAATAAATAAAGTTAACAATCACTTTATTTATTTCCCAACAATTGTTGAATAAAACAATAAGTTATGGATTAGGCAACAATAGAATGGCGGAAGTAGTCATTTGACTGCAAAATGAACATGAGGAAATTACCTTTTTTTTTACTTTTAGGCAATGCAATCCTAACATTTGAAGCTAAAGATGCTGTGAAAATCATCACAGTTCGAGGTACGGCCTTCCCTCCAGAACCGCTGGAAGGAGGCTCGGCTGCTATTGAGAAAGCTCCAGAAGGCGATTATAAAACAGATTTGGTAGAATGGATTTCACAAGAATTGACCAAATCAGATAGACCGGAATTGACGTCAGCTAAAAATATTATTTCTGGAGGTAAATAATGAATAATACATATATATGATCCTTTTATATAGACTGAAAACATCCTTTATAATCAGGACAAGGAGATAAACTCGTAACACTTAATATCATATCTCAGTCATATATAGGTTACAGTCAAGTCAACTAAACTCTTGTCTTGATATTGAAAGGTATATGATATAATGACACAAAATTTCTTCCCAGGTCGCGGTCTAAAGTCTGGTGAAAATTTCAAATTGCTATACGACTTAGCTGATAAGCTGAAGGCAGCAGTAGGCGCTTCTCGTGCCGCAGTAGACGCTGGATTCGTCGCTAATGATCTGCAAATTGGACAAACTGGAAAAATTGTCGCACCTGTAAGTATACCACTTTTTAAACTAAACTTTAGTTAATTTTATGATATTTAGTCACCTTTTCAAGTTTAGCGGGAAAGAAGGAGTGTCCCCTGTCAATCTGGACACAAGAGACTTCATGGCTGCATTGATCTTAACATAAGCTTAAATTTCAGGATTTATATATAGCTGTCGGAATCAGTGGCGCTATCCAACATTTAGCTGGTATGAAAGATTCAAAGACTATTGTAGCTATCAATAAAGATCCTGAGGCACCCATCTTTCAGGTATTAACAACTTTTTATATATTATTATATAACAATTTTTCAAGCATGTGATTGGTCTACTTTGTTTCCTGCGGCTGAGTGACGTTCGAAGTTTTGAACTCTACTCAGTGAACCTATGCTTGAGCAGCCCTAATTTTATAATGCGGGCCCTAATCTTTTAAATTAGTTAAACTATATTTCATCACATCAGATTTTATTGCCAAAAAATATTTTAACAGGTAATTGAAGGCTGTCAATAATATTGAAAATCTTAATTGCAGGTAGCAGATGTAGGTCTGGTTGCTGACTTATTCAAAGCCGTACCCGAATTAACCGAAAAATTGTAAATATTGTTAAAGCTATTTAAAAAATCATGTTAATTGAATTTATATTTACTTTTTAACACATTCTTAGAGTACGAAATATATTTGTTAATAATTTTACAATGGTGTCGTTTTATTTTATATGTTCAAAATTATATACCAATGTACGGTCCGCAATAAAATTGTTTATCAATCAATAAAATTGTCATTAGAGAACATGATAAAAGTTTTGTTGCTTACTGTACCATACGCAATTTCGGTATTTGCTATCAATTTTAAAGCGTTAATAACAAGTTACGCTGGTAAATAGTAATAAATCATGACAAAATACTTCATATGATTATTATAGAAAAGGAAAACTATAAAATTATGGTTAGAAATATCACAGTTTAACTAGACTGTGTCATGTTCAACGATAAAAAGACCACTTATTCTTAACCGCAGCTTATTAGCTAATATAAGAAATCGTTGTTAATTAAACATAAACTGTAGTTACGGGACAAATTATCTGCGTTTTATAATGATAAACTAATTACTTATTTTGTTATTAAGGGAAAATCGTATACAATCTTTGGTAGAGCTGCTAGTCAGGTAGGCTTAGTTTTAGGGTCTTCATTTATTTTATATAGTAGTGGCATGTAGCCACACTCGATATACCCGATTACTTTGAAGCTATCCGGATAACACGATTACGTCACTTCATGGACGTTGCGATGTATTTATTATAAATATTATACTTCATATGTCGTTCATTCTTTCTATTTAAATTAAAAACGGGAGTACGTAAAAACGAATATCAAATGCCTCCCGGCTAAACGGCACTAATTTTATCCATTTCCATTAACCAAAACATCCCCAGAAAGCGTGAAACATAAATAATAAAAAATGACGCGTTGCACCCACCCGCCCGTCATGGTCCCTGGCTACGATTATATTTTATAACACCCCCCACTTAAAATAAAAATTAACTTTAAATGCGTAGGATAGCTTATTAATCATAGAAAATATATTTTGATAGCGATCAATAATGTGTACCTAGTGTAGGTATATGTAACCATTAGCTATTAGTACATTTGATTAACGTCGTTTATGTCATTTTTCTAAAACATGTGTAAAATATATTTATAATAATAATCTGTATATTTCATACTAACTTTTACAAAAAATTACAAGAAAAAACAAATGATAAACGATTAAAATTACAAACACATGATAAAAATGCAATCTTTTGAAATTTACTCAAAGTAAAAGATATTTATTCTAGTTTTCAAATAGCCATTAGCCAGTGATAATAATATAAAAATCGTCTTGTTTTATAGGCGATATTTCTCATCTTTCAAACCCTTTTAACCTAATGCTCCTGAATATTGAGTTTTAAAATATACTAATAAATATATAATCTAAACGCTTTCTTCGACTCTCGACGATTTAGGATTTGTGACCCGTCTATTACATAAACCAACATTCTTTAAATATTTTTCTAATATAAAGTTTAAAAGTACAATTTAGTTGGAATGGCATTCCTCGTTTCCTATTTTAAGGTGGCATCTATACTGTTAACAACAATGTTAAAACTTCACTCACCCATTGTTAGTGTTGGCATCATCTAATATTTGTTATGCGCCCGCAAGCCTCAACTACGTATTGTATTTGATGATACATTATACTTGGAGAGACGGTACACTTTCAAAATCATCTACGTCATCTGAAAAGAAAGCGATGCTTAGACACTCAAATAATTTAGGCTGATAAAAAACTGCTATTAATCCCATATTAAGTTCATTCAGTCGTTTGATAATTCTGTCACACGTTCATAGATGGCGCTGCATAGAATGTAACGCATATTCAACATTTCAATTTTCATAGATTCTAGGATTCATTTGCATTAGTCGGTAGGTTGCAATTGCGGATAGTACGATCACATTTGTTTCTGAAATGTTCATCAATAAAGCTATTATCAATATTAACGCCCAATAAAATTGAGTCATAGACTACGACATTCGAATGTCTTATATGTTTGCGACTTTAAAAATATGACGAAAAACTAACCAAAAACTTTGCCCACCGCCTCCCAAACTGTAACATTTATATGATGAAGATGACAGGCGGACATTGTGATCTTTTCACATAATACTTACACAATTTAACAAGAATGCATATCTCCTACATTGTTGGAGGAAGCCAATCCGTAGTTACGTTTATTGCAACTTATATGACAACCGTTTGTGTGCAACCGGTACATAGAGACTCTTGACTTTTGAGTTAACTCATTGGTTCCCAACGGGGGCGCTGGTGTTTCAAGGGTCAGTTCCAGGCCCAGTGGCTAAGAGCGAGGGTATCATAGTATCAAAAGTTCAAGTGATGGAGCGTTGAGCATAATATGACAATGTTTAAAAGATTGATTTATTTTTTGTTAATTATTAATTAAATTAAACCATGTTTGCGAATAACCTATTGAATTACTAAGATAATAATAATAATAATTTATTTTTAGGGTACATTGGAATTATTTTGTTAAAGGGGCAGTGGTGACCCAAGAAAAGATTGGGAACCTCCGATTTAACTAAATATTTAAATATACAATATGCAATATATATTTACGACTATAATTGTAAGAGGAATTGGCATGACATAAACCAATAGTTGTTTTTTTGATATTCAAGTTATGTTAAGCTTGGGTGAGGTCCAAGAGCGGTGTTTTCATGAGTCGCTTTATTGTACGACACGATACATTAGCAATCAAATTGACGCTCTATACAATTATTTAGTTAATGATTAATTTGGAATTTTTCATCAATAATATTAATTCGTTTTTCTTGGATTAGATATTTATCTACTGGTATGAAATTTTTACTTACATATACCCTCAATTGTAAATCCATAGCATTTGTTTTTGGTTTATAATATTGTTATCTATTCATCCTCAAATTTGTCATTCTAACTGACCTCATGATTTATATGTATAAAATCACGCCGGCATAGTGGTGGTGTCTGTGATAACAGTGGGTCGCACTCTAGCTTAATATCAGGCGGAGTGTGACTATTCTAGGCTAATATAAAAAAAACTTAACTTTAATTCGTTTTTCTAAAACATTGATTGACATTTACCTATTTTATTCTTATTAGTTTATGTTTAGCTTGAATTGCTGTAACAAAAAGTGTTTTATAAATAGAATGTTAACGGCAGCTGTTTTCTTATGATTTACAAATTTACGTGATTTGATACTTTTTATTGATAACTTTCACAGTTTTTAATCTTTCACCATGGTAAGGAACGTGAGGTACTGCGGTTCTGTGCCGAAGATCCATCTAAATCGGTTCTCACGGACACGCGCTGGTGAAAAAAAACGGACAGTCGGCGGCAGTAGCAGCGTATTAATCAGCTGCGACTGTTGACTTCACAAGTACAATCAGGCGCATATTATTCAGACCTTTAAATGTTTAATAAATACTAATGGCGATTGGAGATGAAAATTTAACTAATTTAAAGGACTTTATGCGACTTACTACAAGTTTATATATGATGTTCAATAGCTAAAAAAAGCAGCTTCGGTTGTATAAATATTTTCCAATTTTATTATTTATTAAATGGAATAACCAATAATTTTTATATATTTAAATTAAGAACGATATGTAATTATTTGTGAGTGATTGTATAAAACAAAAGATATTTGAAATACTCATATAATCTAATTGTAAGTGCTATGCCTGAATACTCGTATTATAAGATCGAGTGTACAAGCTATGGTGGTCGTCTCAATGTCCGTGCGTGACGGATCCACTCACCGTCTTATTCACGGCAAATCAAATGTTTAATTTGCTCTATAAATCACGCCATTAAAAACATTTCAAGGGTGCCATCGCGGCACTGATCTCATTGAAGACGTGACAAGAGCGTGCTGTGTGGCCAACACAACGTGCTTCATTTCATCTCTAACATCCCGTTTCTCTTTTATATTTCGATATTTATGCATTTTTGTTGTTTATTTAAATCAGCCCTTCTCAAAGTGGTGTTCCGACGAGCCCTAGGACTAAAATACTGCAAAAAATACCTACCAAAGGGAGATTATAAGGTTGCATCTAAATATTCCAACTAAATATTACGTAATATTACATTGCACTATGATTATTAATAAATACATATAAATCAGTTTTTTTAATAATTATATTAAGCTTTTTCCTTTGCCAAAAAAGTTTGAGAACCGCTGATTTAAATTATTATTTTGATAAACTTTGAGAAATGTTGTCTTTTTATACTGGTCCGGCATGCGACTGCTCTGTGCCTCGTGTTAAGCTAAAATGTGGCCAATGAGCTGCGACAAATGTCTATGATAGACAGACAAGTCTGCGGCTTTCCGCAGCAGTCGTTTTCATAATGCCGGTACACTTCTCTCGTTATAATCCGGTCGCTTTCAAAGTGACCCCGAAACACTAGTAGGTCACTTTACACTTAAAGTTAGTAGTACTATCCCAAGATTGAAAATCAGAGTTGACGACGTCGCATTTGTTGTTATTTTTAATTTATATGAGTAAGGATTTATGTATGTAATATTAGATTATATTACATCATTACATGACAGCTGTAAAGGTTTCGAAATGTCGAATTAAATAAATCCATATTAACGCGATGGTGTGCATAGAATTTCGCATTCAATTAGTAATAATGATTATAATATAAGACATGAAATTGAGTAATATAAAACAGAATCAAATACATATTTATATTAAAATATTTATTAAACGTCATATAAAGTATATAAATATGTTTTCATCCAATAAAAAAGTAATTATTGAAATAGCATCGCGTAGGCTCGCGTGACTTGGCGGGTGGAGTACTAACTCCCATCAAATTAAATTAGATTAAATTGATTTATTGAAGGAGGACCGTGTAACAGAGAGCCTCCGAAGCCAGGACGCAGTTCGTTCCGCCATGACTACACTATTCCCTTAATTAATACAATTTGATTCGGAAACTTACTCTAGATCAAAAGTTTTATTATCGGATTTTTTTTACCTAAACAATATTTATTTATTTTTTCTTTTAAGATTTATTTTTCTGTTTATTCTGATTTTATACTATATAGGTACATATTATATTTAGGCGATAGGCTAAGAATAAATTATAAAGTTCCAATTGACATGTAAAAAAGATTCATGCCAAAAAATCTTTTAGGGCAATATTAGAATACAGAAAGTAAATTTCATACCTATTGTATTTCAGTGTCATTAAGTAGAATGTGGTCACATGTCCTTTTCCAACAAAAACAAAAGAAGTTGATGGTGGTGAAAAGAAATCCACATCCCATTGTATTAGCCATTGGTTTGTGCGTTGCATCATCACGATTTAAGACATTAAATCAATCAACTAAATAAATTCCTGTAGATTTTAATCAGTAACTACCCCATACAGACATAAATACCGACACAAAGGCAGCCCATATTCATACGCGTAATACATAAACCATTTCATTATAGGCAGCGCGGTACCATTTTTCAAAGATATTTATTCATGTCGAATGATTGCCTTTCTTTTGTGGACTCACAATGGAAGGTCTCTGTTGCTTCGGAGCTTTCATTGGATCACCCGTTCATTGTACACGCGAGCTGGTTTCAACCGTGTTTTGTTCGCGCCACCCGAACGCATTCAATTCAGAAATTAAATGAAGTTAAGATTGATGTGTTTGGCGTCGACCTATGACATGCACTACCGAATACGTAACATCGCTATCTAACACGCATTTTATAACAACCTTTACCTTTCTTTGTTATTTATTTTAGTTTTTTTTTTTAATTGGGACTTTTATCTTATAAGGCATATCAGCCCCATCGTGCCTTACCTAAATCTACAAAACACAAAATTAAAGGAGAAGGAGTCGCCGATGAACCATCTTGCAGAAATCCGATGTCGGTTCAGCCAGAATGGTCTGCGCTAAACCGACATCCAGCCCGCAGACTCTGTGCTTTCTTATCAGCGCCTCCCTCTCCTTCTGGCTTTGCAAACACTCCGTTAACAAATGCTGCACGTCCTCCACTTATTTTAGTTGTAAAAAGCTAATCTCTACGTAAAATAATTCATCTTTGTAGCATAAATAAGGAAATAAAAATATTGTTTTTAGTATTTGAAAAATAAACAATGCAGTTGTTTTTGTAAGGCCGGCGCGTCTATTAGAAAGGGCCGAAGATTATTATGAGGATTGTATAGGTGGCTGTTATAAGCTAATTTCAATGTTTGGGCAACGGTTTGGCCTCGGCCGGCGTAAAATTAGAGCAAGATCGGTAGTTTGGGCCGAACCTATAATTTAATATACACCGCCGCGATCCATTCTCGGAAGCTATCACAACTGGGCGCATTCTTTACACTATATGCGACTAATACGAAATTGTTTATTTATATTTTATCCTTAGTTAAATAAATTATTTACAACTTTAAAAACTTTAAATGGGCTTATGCGGCTTACGTTTGCTAATACGACGTTTCAAAAGATTTGTGGCCTTCGTTCAGCTTATTACAATAGCAAATAAAAACAAATATTATATAATCAAGTATATTTGAAGTAAACATAAGCAGTTATAAATATTACATTAGTAAAAATAGAATTAGTTTAAAACAATAATGTTTTTTTAAATAATAAATATGAGAATGGAGCACAGAATTTTTCTTACAGTTCTATAAACAAATAAATAAACACATTTTTTTCTTTAATAATGAAGTAATAAAAATTATGTTAAAAATTATACATACATGCATGCAACATTGTGACTCAAAATTACTTTGTGTGAGTGTCAGGACAAGGGAAACATAAATTTATAGCACACAAACTCTAAACTTATATACCTACTTATAAATTATTATTGGGTTCGATTTGAAATTCACTGACATCGTAATATACATGAAATACTTGTACATTCGCACGATTATACTTTTTATGACTAATTTCATAATTAACAAACATATATGTATATTCTTGATTCTATCAAATACGTATCTAATCCATACAAAATGACGTACATTAAGATTATTACAAAAATAAATGTTTATGTTGTTACGGCGTAGAGCCTGCAATTATAGTTCGGCTTTTAGGTGTCGGCCAACTTCGATTTGTATCTAAAACGGTGAACGCGGCGTCGGCATTTCTATCCACGTAATTACAGACTTTAGACTCTATAGTGAATTATTAGGTTCGGGCTAGTGATGTGTCTCGAGTTAAAACA
This sequence comes from Tineola bisselliella, assembly GCA_028551675.1. NCBI lineage: Eukaryota > Metazoa > Arthropoda > Insecta > Lepidoptera > Tineidae > Tineola > Tineola bisselliella. Next base: position 73,598 of record JAPWLS010002287.1, on the reverse strand, counting down.
AAATATTAACTCGAGTTATAAATATATAATCGCGTTATATTTTAATAGGTTATTGTTTGCTTTTTTGTACGAAAACAAATTGCTCGAGTTATTATAAGTACCTACTATTTTTAACAATCTAATAATTTTATTATTTGAATTAGGAATCTTACTTGAGGCAAAAATCTATACTCGAGTCACATCACTGTTTACAGCGTTGTCGTAATCTACACAATAATTGTTATTCATGCCGCTTAGTGTTTGGAGAGTGTTGTGGTCAGTCCGTCTATTGTTTGGCGCGCGTTCTTGCGGCACATAAAATTGAAATTTGTACAAAACTACACTAACGGCCATCAAATTGTATTTTTATGAGAGAAATTTCAAATTAAGCTTAATAGTATTTTAAGTATTTACTCTATTGTGCTTTCTTGAAATGAAATTTATGTGTTTCCGATTTAGGGTTTTTATAAGAGAAATTACCAACTTCAATTTATCTCTTAAACTCAAATATGAATAAAGTTAAATGATAATATAAAAATGTTATTGTCTTAAGTTAAAAATTAAACAAACAAAAGATGCAAATTCACTAACAATTGTTATATAAAAAATTGTTTTGTAGAAGAAAGAAAATATAAAAGTTTATTATTTTTTTTAATTTTGTTCAATTCTGACCTATATTAGTATCCCTAATTTGGAAATCATAAACATACCTTTTAAACATTCACTATACACTACTGTTTCCGTTCGTTTTATTTATTAAGTAACTGTTACAAGGAAATATAACCTCTAAACGTTATAAATTTGAACTGAATCCATTGCGACTTTCGATTGAAACAATATCAATGTAGTTAATATTAAACCGGTAATGGATTCAAAAAAATTAATTAGAGCCGTTAGAAATAAGGATCGCGTGAACTAAAACCGTAGATTTTAGGGTTGAAGGAAAACTAACATAAACTTTTATGTTAGGCAATTTTGTAATATTGAATGTATCTACCTACTATTTTAACTTGTGTTATATTTGTATTTCTTGTTTTTAGTTATAAAATTTAGTTAAAAGTTTTATAGTATGCCCTAAAGAATTATTTAAAAATAACGCGATATATTTTTTTATTTTCACTTGTTTATTTAAATTAAAATTTCCCTAATATTTTTATAGAGTACGATAACGCATAATTTAAAGTTTTCCCATATTTTGTTTTATCTACGAGAAATATATTAGACTTGGTTTTAAATTTAGGAACTAAAATTTTTGTAAAATGGTAACATTATATTTTAATTGAATTAATACGTGCGACCACATTAATTAAATTAATGGGTTGTAATTTAATTTAAAAAGTTGGTTTATAGCTGGTTGAACTTCAGGAGAGCACTCAAAAATCTAATTTAGACAAATGGCGCGTAGGACTAAAGAAAGTGTTTCAAAGTCGGCGTTTGCACGTGAGGCAAAGAGCCGCCATGAGCACAGCGCCCACGCGCACCTCGTCCGTGACAACGACTCCGATGTGTAATTCAATAACAATAATCCGATACTCTTTAACACCGCCTCGGGTCATGACTTTAAATCCATAAAACACCTATAAACTAAATAATTTTAAGCGAATCCCTTCTTTATATTACAAACTTTAAAGGCTAATATCCCGTGCGGTAATTACCAAGTTAGGTTGTTTAATAGTGATTGGGTTGTATACGGTAATAGGGTTGGTCTGGTTCTTACAAATAACAAGTCGTTAGTTGAGGCGTGAGGTTTCTGCCTCATTGTCTTTAAGGGCCGCGTCTGCTTTATAATAACATCGAGCGAGTCTAGTCTTCCAAATATCAATTGAGTTTCGCAATGGCAAAGTATTGAATTCAACCAAACTTAACCGAACATAATAATGTTTAAATATTTAAAACAAAACACTGAATAAAATGTTTTTAATTATAGTATTTCTATTAAATCATGTAAAATATTAATAGCGAAATAATTTAAAAGAATTGTGACAGCTTATTTTTATAAAGTTAGCGATCGTGGGCATATGACTGCAAAGCATTCGAAACGTCGGATTAAATTATTAATTAAATTAATAAAGTAAGGACGTTAGTAAGCCGCATACAGTACCTATTGTAAATTATTTCCACAAGTTTAAAATTTCATTTAATTAAAATACTTTAAAGAGGAAAGTCAGTGAGCATAGTATAGTCGCTTTGTCATTTTGTCACTATATTTTGTTGCTACGAAATGCTACGTCTTCTCGTAGCGCTTATAAACAAAGAATGATTTATTCTTAAAAAACTGAGCGTACAATAAACTATGTATTGTTATTGCCTGTTCAATAAAGTTAGTGTAATTACAACGCTATAATAATATCTGTTTATACAACCAAATTGCGATCTCGCCGATTGCTCAGATCTGAGATAAGAAGCAATTAAGATCGCAGGAATATACGATCACCATTCGAAGCAATTCCACCATACATAACCTCAATATACTGGGATTGGTCGTATTTGCGTTTCACTCGCTCCGTTCAATGATATATAACGTTTGTTAATTAGGTTATCTCACGGCGGCATCTACAAAGGAGTCGAGTTAAAAGGCTCGTTGATATTAAAATCGTTTGTAACTTTTATCATAAATCACCCCCTGGCAAAGTCGCGAGGGCGCGCGAAAAAAATAACCGATCTACTTGGAACAAAAAATATGCAAGTAATCACAAGCGCGGCTTGAGAGCTTTTTGAAGTTCTTTCTGAGACTTGTTTAGAATTAATAACCTTCTCTTAAAGCGGCATAATGGTAGAGTGTTGTTATGGAAACAAGTTCACTGATTGTTTTGCCATGTTATGCTGAGTTATTGAAATTTTATTGAAGGCCTTTGTTATGAACTACTCCGGCGATTACTAATTCAGCTTTCAGCCATGCTTTTATAAAACAACCTTTAAAAGGTGACGACATTATTCAGTACACGCAACTAATTATTATACATTTAATAATAAATATTATTAGATATATTTGTAAGTAATAAGTATTGTATGTAGGTAATCGGAAATATTTTAATTGTTTTAAACTTTGGTAATTAAGTTAATGGGAGCTTAAACAAATGGCACTTGCCTTAAAATACCTCATTATCTAATAATTGGCCTCAAATATTTAATCACAATTTTTGCGATTTACAGACAAATAGATAATTATTTACCAGAAAATATGACTAATGTATCTATTATATTCCATTCAAGAAAATATGTTAGCAAAGCGTTTTCTCTTTCACATAATTGCATACCAATGACAAGGACAAAAGATTATTTCAAGATAAATCGGCGTTAACAATTATTTTATAAAACATGTACGTTTAATACTTTAACTTTAATTAACGATTTGAAATGAGCTACATGAAACAAGAAAGCACCTCACTGATCACCAACGAGCAGATCGTTTTAATAAGCACTGTTAGAATCAATTATTATCATATTTAATTCGAACAAAAGTTCGCACAACACTAGAGATGTCACGTGATGGTCAAGTCGTTGCGCAGAGCCGCTCTATTGATATATTTTGTGATCGGTTAACTAATTTTTTATGTCGTAATATTAAGTAATGTTTTCTTTCATTTCTTACGCCAGTCGCCCTTCTGTACGCTAATTTGTCTCATGAATAAAGATTAATTGTATACTGGGTGATGCACGGGAACTTCCCACATTTGAGAAGGCTAGTAAAATAAAACTGTATGAGATATACATATATAAAATATATATTTGTCATAAAGGTTATGTACAAACACATTTAGTGTAGACCCTGGTGTTCTAAATTTGCACAGAGCATTAGCAGACGGTAACACTGCACATTTTTGAAATGTAGGAGGTATCCGTGCCTCACCCTGTGTAAAAGGTAGGTATTAAATAAACATGCATAAAATTGTATTGTATTAAATATAGGCAGTGGATATATACATATATTTGGATATATATGTTTAATGAATAATTTGATATCTCGTCGAAAGCATAATGTAGCAACCTATAATAATAAAACATCGACATGCCGCCTTTATCGACTGCTTGCTCGATAAGCACCCGTGACGAATTTGCACCACTCGCGAGCTCCACGTTAAACCGAAACCACATGCAATAACAAACTTAAAAACGAAAACTTAAGATCGATTTTGACTCGCAAACGTCTGAAATGGTATTCGCAATCTCATTTACAGGAAAATGGCTGCATATTTGTACCGGTATAAATTTATTTCCAATTATAACGCTCTCGTCCTTTCTCAGTTTATTCGGTGAATTAAATTTGAGAATTATACTTTTTATATGGGCCTCGAAGCTTCTAAATTTTAACCAAATATAATAACTCTTCTTTATTCCCAACACCAGCGTATTGCATTGAAGTCTACATAACAAACTGTGTAGAAATAGCTAAAAATAAAATAATATAATTACAACCTTTATTACAATAATCAGCTTCATTATGACAAAATCACGAAGTTGTTGTAAAAATAAAACTTTTTATTTAAAAGTCACGTAATTTTGCATTAATATTGTGAGCGAAACGAAGAATCCTCTAATGAATTTTCTACTTGAATTTCAGTTTATGTAATTTTATATTATACAATAATGAAATAGACTGGTTATTTAGTGTTGCGATAGATATTTTTGGAGAGTTTGCAAATCTATACAACCTTACTGAATGACTACTAGGCTGTAGTTATTAGCATAGGGTTTCAGGATCAACTTAGTATAGTTTTTAGTCACCAATTTCAGGAACTAAGCAGGCAGTATGACAGTTAAGTATGTATACTTTCTGTTCTGTTAATTTAGATTTTATGAAGCCTTCATAGCAGAGCTTTGTGCCGTGTGTCATGTCTATGTTACAGCAGTTGTCTTCGCTCATGGAATGCATTCCGACTTATCGTCATCAATGGAGTGAAATCATGTTCTATGATAAAAAAATGTATTCTATTAATTGCTTACTACACTATACTGCATTTTTTAAAATATATACTGTATAATAAATATATAATTAATAGTAAACAAGAACACAGTGCTTGCACTAGTGCTGAATTCGAATCTTAATAATTATCATTCCATGATTAAACGAACTTACCTGTACGTGAAGTTCTATCATAATTATACTTAAGTTTTCGTCCGCAGAGATTGGCATCCTTATATTGTCTTATGCTTAAATTATTATAATTATTATTACATATGGTTATTAATATATAATGTGGAATAGTTAGGGGTAGGCAGATCTATTAGAATTGCTCTTATTTGTAAAAATTTGTGAGGTCGCTGTCAATTGTTTGATGTTTATTAAATATAAATTAAAAAATAATTTTGTTAAGTAATAAAAACTTATAAATAGCAAACTCTGTTTCCTTAAAAATATTGACAATAAATCCATCGGTCACGAACGAATGTTTTTTATTTATTTAGAAATATACCGTTTCTTTAATTCGTGAATGATTAGATGACTCGAGCGTTGAACTGTGTAACGCAAAAACTATATCAAGAATTTGTAGCGACATTTTTTAATAGACCTTTTCGTGTTTTAAAAATAATTCGTTGCATTTTTTTATATTTATTAGATATTTGAATTGTAAGTAATCGATTATTTTAATTGATATCATTATTATAAGAATTAACTGTTATTGATTTCCTCTGGCTTATTTTGATTAACTTTCCATAATAATATATAATTACGTAATGGAGACAGCAACGGGATAAATTTAATTTAAACACGCGTACTAAGTTGTGGCTTCGTAGCGTTGAAAAGTTAATTTGTATGGATATATTATTCTATTAGGCAATAAACTATAACTATGTATATGAAAGTAAATGTGGGTAGTTTTAATATCTACATTTTATATCATCATATCTAATTCGTTTTATGTTTCCGACTACTTTGAAAATTTCATTTTTAATATGCTCATTCGTCGTTAAATTGGTGCATAATTCAAAGCTCTTTTTCTGTATCTCCTTAATTTACATACGCTAAATAAAAAGCGGTGTCATCACAAAAGATATTTGGAGGCAATATAAACATAATATCAATTTAAATTGCTTGTTAGTGGAGCGAAAGCCGACACCATACCTGCAAATGCGTACTCACGATTGGCCGACGCGGCGACCAATGAGCGCGAGGGTGTGGCCTCGTCCAAGGCTGCTCGTGGTATCAACCGGGCGGGTGTACCACATACCCTTCTTGCCTCAGTTCGTGTTCACACCTCGCAACGTGTTGACGTGAGTCGTGTAAAGTGCTTTATTGTTTTGAATTTGAAAGATTGGTGAAAGACCGCGACAATGCCACGTCCGTCGCGTGAGTCTTATGGTGATCAGAAGCCTCCTTACTCATATATTTCACTAACTGCTATGGCCATTTGGAGTTCACCCGAGCGAATGCTGCCGCTGTCGGAGATCTACCGGTTCATCACTGAACGATTCCCTTATTACCGGCGGAATACGCAGCGCTGGCAGAACTCGCTCAGGCACAACCTCTCCTTCAACGACTGCTTCGTCAAGGTACCACGCCGGCCTGATCGTCCCGGAAAAGGCGCTTATTGGACACTGCATCCACAAGCTTTCGATATGTTTGAGAATGGATCACTTCTTCGTCGCCGGAAACGCTTCAAGCTGCAAAAAGGAGAAAAGGACAACTTAAATGCTGAGCTTGCGGCACTCGCAAGTTTCAATCGTGCATTTTTGGCACGACAGGCCGGCGCACCTCCTCCGCCGGTCGTCGCACCTAATGCACCAATGTATGCTCCGCGGCTGAGTCCTGAGCCTATGCCGGTGATGAGCACGGAGACAATTATACCTCGAGAACGACCGCGCCGGGCCTTTACTATTGATGCATTGCTGCAACCGGAGCCGCAGAGCTCACCATCGCCGCCGCCTCCGCCGCAGTGTCCGCTGCCCCTACCGCCGTCTCCATACTTGCTGGCTGCACAGAGGTACCATGCGGAGTTGTTGGCGGCGGCACATGTCTTGCGGCCATGTTACCTGCCACCGTTACCAGTCGCGTGACCCATCTCACAAAGAGCCTGTCTCAATATAACGTGCAATGTTAGATTGTAAGTACAAAGACTATTATTTGTTTGTGAACAATGTTTTGTTATTGTTTACATTTATGTAAAAGCATTTAATTACATTGTAATAGTAATGTTTATTGCTCATTTTTTAGTAAGTTGTTATTACTGAGGTTTCTTTGTTGAAATAGGATTGGATCTATTAAGTGATTATTTCATTAAACCATACAACGAATGCGAGGCCTAAATGTGAACACGGGCGTGCGTGACTCACTCGTAGCTTCGAAAATAATTCACTATTATTTATGTAGTTCACAAAAGATTGCATTTTTTGAATTAGCTAATCTACTTAAATTTATAGATAAATAAATAAATAGTTCCTTAAAATAATATGAATAAACGCATTAATTTTTTCCTTCTAAATTAGTGATCTCAAGTATTACTAATTATTTAAATTATAGTATTTAGGTAGTTATAGAATGTGTATTATATTATTAAAATGTATAAAAATTATACTAAAATTAAATGTTGATGTCAATGTAAATTAATTGTTAAAGTAATTGTTTTGGTAGAAAGGAAGTGCTCTCGAATGCGTGTCTACCTAATTCGTTATTTATTATATTTATGAAAGTTATTGTTTTTTATGTAAATAGGTATCTCATGTAAATACATTGTTGTGATTATTGTGTATCTATATTAAAAAATATTACTTAATTTTATTTTTTATTTCTTTTCATAATCCTTTTAAGAATACTACTTTAAAAGACTTGCTAACGTTTTATTCTGAATGTAAGTCGCAGAAAGTCTTTTAAATTAGTTAAATCATCTAAAAATCTAAATAATAGTGTGTTTATAAACTTATTACTTATTAAAGAAATATTGTAATAAATCAATTGTAAAGCGTATGCGACTACAAATATCAATCATAATAATATCTATTTATGTATATCTAGTTGTTGTCACGCGAGTAAATACCAATAACAAGCGATGATTTATGAAATTCATTGACAACAAACAATATATTGTTTAACAAATTGGAACTTACGGTTACATTTGCATAAATTATTGTCAGTTGGCATAAATACTTTTGTAATAGAATACCATTGTTACTGTTGGTCCAGTTCACGTGTGTTATTCATTTGTTTATTTTTATTAGAAATATATATATCGACAATTTTATTTATACTGCTATTATTTATAAAAATAAAAGAATACGATTTATTTTAAGGCTAAATTCAACGTGGGAGGGCGTGCAGGAAGGCTGTTAAAACCCCAAAGCCGGTGGTCTGTTTCACGGTGTAATAGGGCATTGCAAAGGGTGATTGTAGCCTAATAGGTCGTGATATTGCATTAGACCTGCTGAATCATTCCTACCCAAAATATTTTGTTACGCATACCATGATTAAAATTCAGCAATTGATAAAAAAAAACAACATAAAAATATATTAGACAGTTTCAATGGCGCGACTTCGTTACATAATGTGTCTAATAACAAACACATTTTAATAAACAATTGCCAAACGTGGTCGCCCAATCTTCATTTGTTTCCTATCTGTCAAATGGTTCACCGAATGTTTTATAGTAGTCTCTAGCAATTCTCATACAACTATGGTTTAATGTAATGTGTAGGTATATAAAAAGTTAGTTTATTGGTTGGTTAGAGTATGTTGGTTAGACAAATAAAATCGATAATCGTGATAATATAAATGGCAATTTGTCGTGTTTAGATAAAATTGTATTATTAAGGTCCTTCATAGATTTATTATTTTAAGCATTTCGTTGAATACACTAATATGTCGAACGAAATCTGCGCAGAAATCATATTGATATTCTGAATGGAGAGTAACTTCTTTTGTACCAGATAAGGTACAATTAGATGTATTAAAATAAATAAATAAACAAAAGAATAAAACACGACATAATTGTGACTATACTCCGCCTGATTTTAGTCTAATTTAAAAAAAAATTATTGATTATCTCATTGCGTTCCATTTAGTTATGATTCTCAGAATAGATTCTATTATAAATGTTTTTTGTAGAAAATTTTAATTATATCGTGAATTATCTTATTATTATTATTATCAATAAATCAATTGTGAATTTGGAAAATAAATTCACTTATACTATAGGTGAGTGAATTACCATGATTTATTTCATTATTGGTTAGTAAGAAATATTCATTAAAATTATGTTTCTTGATAAATCAGTATAATAATAATAATAAATGAAAAAATAATAACAATAAATAAATCTCAGTATTATTTTTTTTATTAGCTATTTATTAATATTTCATTATTTTAAAAATAACACAATAGGCACAATCTTAAAATATCTTATATAATATAATAACCTTTAGAAATATAATAAATTCTAGACAGATGGTTTTTTATTAGGAATGGTTTCTTGTGAAAAAATATGTGCCCAAGCTGTTCTGGTCCGCCGTCAAAATCCCCTATAATTTGAAAATTCAAATCAAAAATGATATCCAACACATTGCGCCTCCATTCCGCCCCAAAGGACCTCCATTTGCCGTTTTTATAGTTTTCTAACACCCGAAGCTGTTAATTATTTTCACCTTTAAAACAGCCTTAAGGTTTATTTAAATAGGTTTAAATTTAGGCATTGCTGCAAAGCTTTCGAAACGGTGGATTAAACTAATTTTCTAAAGTTAATTAAAGTTAAATACAAAATGTGCATTTCAATCATATGATTATTCATTATTCATTATATTTTATTTTATTATTATATTTTTTTAAAATATATATTTCAAAAACCCTAAAATATATAGCACGTTTTTTGCTGAATAGTAAATTAATTAAAAACATAAAAACACTAATTGCTTATTTAATTAGTAGGTTATTACTAAATTAGTATCACATTAATATCTACTGAATCACTATTCTTTTTAATAAGCGGCAATTTTTAGTATCCCGTCTACTATAGTAACTGCTCAATGCCTACGCCCAGCGTCAAGTTTGCAATGTTTAAATAAAGAACTAAAAAAAGCATAACCTAATCTCCTTTTAACAAGACACTAATAAAAGTTAATATTTTCAATGATATAATTCAAACCCCGCCCCCAACAATTGAATTAGAAACAATGCCGTCACGCCGATCAAACGATTTTCGTATCAACAAAGCCTGTTTTGTCGGTGACTGGCTAAAGAGTATCAAGTGACATTGTCATGAGTCCCGCTGTGAAGTTCCGGCGATTGTCCCGGCTCACTTGTACCGCCCACTAACACCTCGGTACGAGATTCGGCCCCCAAAAGTTTCCTATTACTTATTTTCTGGCCCTTAACTTTGGAACAAGTAATTAATTTTAGTAATAATAATGTTCTGCTTAATCGGCCGTTTTTCCTTTGTTTATGATTGTGTAAGCAACCAGCAAATTGTGTTCAATGCGTGTCGTTTTTTTAGTTATTTACAGTTAACATTTAATTTATCTTACGATGTAAGTACAGGTGTAATAAATACTTACAGCAGTTATTTTTTGTTTTATTTAAACAATGAAATAATAATAAGAGTAATTTTAACGTCAAAATTCTCAACATTCAATGAATAAGTTTAGAATAAAATTACTCACGGCGAAGGTAATTATTTTCATGTTATTACTGCTATGTAAGCACATAAAACTATTTATAAAAGTAATTACAAATTAAATTTAAATTGGATTACTTATAAGTCCACGCTCTTTCGGCCATTAGCCCCTATTGTTTGCTAATAACACTTTTTTTTGCAAATCCGCCATTCCGAACTCTCCATTACACAATGATTTACCTGGATTTAATTTTATACATTAGACTTCGATTTCGAATTTGAACTTAATTTTGAAATGAATAAAGTAGAATTTAGTTTAAGGTATTAGTGTGAGTTATGTTTTTTTACGTGAATAGGTTGTCATTAGGTCACGTATGGTGCAGCGGGTGCTTCGTCGGCGGATGATGGTGTGAAATGAGTCGTCGCCGGCTTCTTTGTGGTTGCCGCCATGAGCTCAGGCCAATACCGTTTTGTAAGGATTTTTTGTGCTACACATTTAGGATGCGACTTGTTTTTGTTATATGTTTGTAATACCAAACGTGTGGAACCTGACATGTACTTGTTTGTTATTGTGTTGTTGCATTTTAATAGGTTTATGTTTACTATAATGGTTTTAATATTTTTTTCTTAAATTTCAGATTTTTAACAGTTTTCAAATGTAGTAACCGACGTGTATATTTAAGCATAAGGCCTTCAATTTCTAACCAAATCCTACTTAGTATTTATTTAGTGATTAACGTTAACAAAACCGTTATTTACCTATTTTAAAATACATAAAAAACAAAACAACGAAGCCGTGAAAAAGCAAACGGTAATTTTATAGCGATTTCAGCGGATCTTAACCACTCGTCCGTTGATTTTTTACAGTAACCCCTTTTGTTGATTCGTCGGCAATCAACTTTTAAGGGTTCTATTTTTGATGTCGTTATGATTAATATAATACGTTTGAAATTTAATATGTTTATTAAAAGTTTAATAACAGACACTGACAAATACATCATTTAAGTAAATCAATTAAGGTTAGTTTTTAGAAAAGATATCGACCTGTGAAATGTGAAAATTTGTTATTTTGAGCTAAAAAGTCGTTTTAGTTTCGATACAATTCAGATATTGTTTTAATCAAGAATATGTCATATTAAAAAAATATTATTAGTATGAAGGAAAAGGCGGCGCTTCTAGATGTGTAAATAAAGACAGGGTGACAACACCTTAACGACTCGATCTTTTGGTGTCGGCAGTAATCGCTAGTTGCATATAAAATGTGATTATAACACCTGCACTCAGAGGTTAATGTTAGATGGGAAATGACAGTTTTTATACGAAAAACTCGATCAAATGTTTACACATGTTATTTTGAAGAAGGTTCAATTGGTTTAGGGTCCCCGCTCACTCATTTTTTTGTTACGTGACAATACGGAGACAAGTTCGACGTGACTAACGGCCCATACATACCTAAGTATGCAGTACGCAGTTCGATTCCGGGTTAAAACAAACATTTATTCATTTAACATTATAAATAGGATTTTTATATGTTTGGAGTTAAGATATTGTTTGCGCATATGTGCGTATTTATTAACTGATTATAGAAGTGTCACCTGGTTTCAGTGCTCGAGTCCAAAGTGACAATGATAAAAGTTGCGGCAACAAAAAGTCATAGCGAGTGGGGGCCTTAAAATTGAATCGAACCTGTGACTTTGATGTGACAGATAACGGACTTGTTACGTACAAAAAAATGCTTGATATATTTTGCTAGTTGATTGTTTTTGACAGAAACAGAGTGGTGTAGAGCATTCTTGTGTTTAAATATTTATGCTATTTTTTTATGAGACAGTAAATAATAATAATGATCCTGAAAAAAATACCCCGGAATATTTAATAATAATTAATCAAATAATAAAATTGATTGTTCGAAAATATGTATGCAAGCATTCATTGAAAAAAAAAGCAAACAACAAATAAAAAATAATACCTCCAACAATAACAAAGAAAGTATTGCGCATACGCAGTCGGCGAGGCGGTCGTCTGTGTCTCTGATTTATTCAAGTTTTATTGAGCGTACAGCCTAGCATTATCCGACATAACCCGGCGGCTTTTCTTATAACAAGCCGTAACTACTCAGATAAATACAAACCGACCTCTAATGACGGGCAAAACTATGTTTCTTTTCGTAACTTATATTGTTTTAACTATCCAGCTATTGACTTCTATAATATGCTATATAATAACATTGTAATTTTATTAAATGTTGAAAAAACTGTCCGAGGTTATTCGAAGAGTCTGTCTTGTACAATAAACGTAATATAAAGCCCTATATTATTTAATTAATTACAATTGGTTTTATTAATTTTCAAAACTAATTACATTGGCCTACATATTTTATAATAATCGTACACTATTTTCTAAAATATATTAAAATCTCTGTAATTCTTATTAAAACAACCATAAAAGTAGATAAATGAAGTTATTTATTTTCAAAATAACATCTATTTTTAAACAGTGCTAGTATAGTAATTTGTAAACCGTAACTCTAATAATGCAAAAATAAATGTGAAACACTTATAATGAAGAAGGGAGGCGTAAATGAAAACAAAATTTGTAAACGCACAGTGACTTAATTTAACAATGTGTTAATTCTTTAAAAATAGCTTTCAAAGCACAATTGCTGTCAGACGATAATGAAAATCACTCTTTTATATTTGTTACAACAAAATGAAGTCGTAATGAATCTCGAAGCGCATTCTCTGTGACCGCGCTCGGCCAATTGTAAAGAAAATGTCGTCTCGATTGAATTAAAATTACCTCAATATTGTGGCTTTAAAATGTTGACATTTGACAAGCGTCGCTGACGGCTGTCAAGCAATGACGGCCGCACATTGGGCCGATGCGGAACGGGATCGACTTAATGCTTACATACATTAATTTTGAGTTTGCAATCTCCTCTTCGTGAATTAACAATTCAAGCTCCTTTTTTGTGCATGTACTGCTCTTTTGTTGTGAATGGAGTTAGCATAAGATGCTTGCGAATTAAGGGATTCTTTATACTTTTTTTCTTGTAAAATGATAAACATTATTATAACTTTTGTTTATAAAAAAATAATTATGTTAAATATAGTAGAGAAGTCATATCAAATGAAATATAATTAAGTGTAAGCCGCAGGAGTCAGATGGGATGGAATTCTTAATATAATTAACAAAATAACAAATACCATTAATTTAATTTAAACACAGAAATCCGTCGTTTCCGTAGCCGCATTATCCGCTGAGCTAATATACACATTTAACTCAATAGTTAAAATTATTAAAAATAACACAATAAATAATTTCAAAAAGTCACTTCAGGTAAATAATCTAATTTCTATATATAAAGTTTATAGTTTGATAAACACGTGGTACCTCGAGAGCAATAGTTGCCGATTAAATCACATTAGCAGGGCTAATAAGCGTAACAAGTATAGATGTCTTCTCTAGCGTATATAACTCAATGTCGAAATCAGAGTAATTTGAGGGAATAAAAATAAACATAAGTATAAAACGTTAGCTACCGCTTGTGATTGGTTTAATTATTCTGGTTTGAATGTTGTCTTTATTGATCATTTTCTTGCTTATAATTTGATTGGAAACACAAATTACTATGAGAATTTAAACATAATTTATGGTCGGACTAACGATTACATATATGAATATTTATTAAGTTATTTATTACCTCTATTTTTAAAATTATCAATATTTTAATTTCGAAATTAGATAATATATTCTTTTTTTAAAATATATATATAATAAAGGTATTGAGATAAATAAAAGGTAGAGAAGACACTAGTAACAACGTTATTATACCTGCATCTATTACCTCAGCGGATAATGCGGCTTAGTCAATTACTAATGCTGTGAAGAACATAGATCTCATCACAATTTTTATTTCTAAATTTAAATACAAATATTATTATACATCTGAAGCCGTGACTTGTCTATTATATTTAACTCAATGAGAAAAACAGAGGATGCACAAGTTAAAAATATTTGTGTAACTCCGTCAAGAGAAAAAAAATGCATCAGGTACCTTTCCTTTCTCGTACACCGCGGGTCCGTGTAGCTGGAGTGATTAACCGCTGGGAGACCTATAATCACGCCTCTGCTGCCCGTGCGTCTGCGTCGACGCATCATCCTCTCTCCCGCTGTATGACTGTTCCACACTTACACTTAGGGTTGACTATCATATCTTATTGTGTTATAAATATTTGATTTTTTTTGAACATTTTTGTAATTACATTAATAAACAAACATATTCATATATATCAATTAATTTAAACAATTTTATGTTAACAGTTATTTTGTTCGAGGAAAATATAAGATAATTTGATTAAATAAAGAGTAATCAAAAAATAAAAAATAAAATAAAAAAAAACCTATAAATTAGCAACCCTGACATCACCCCTCACCTCAGGCGAATATTTCCAGATCAAACAGAAAGAAAAAACCGAAACATGCCTTTTGTATCCTGTTAACGACTTGGCCTGTGTTTTAGGCACGCTATGGGAAGACTTAGCAAATTTGAATTCGGTTTGCTGCGGGCTCATTCATCATAAGAATTGATGGATTCGGGACCAAAAAGTTTGCAAGAAATTCAGAGTGTTAGGAAGAGCAATTTCGCGGACGTCCTCTCAACCTCTGATGACGGGTCCACGCGGGAACTTATTTTTAATAGCATATCTAAAATTAAATTAAACGCGATTGAATTATTGTTTCGTATATTAAGTCGTTTATATCAGCAAATTGCCATTAGCTTTTGTTTATTAATTTAAAATTGTAAAATATTTCCTAGAATTTACACACCATAAAATATTTTCACCTCGATGAATATTAAGAAAAAATTAAACTAGTTCAAAAAAGGAACAGTCGTTAGCGCCGGATATCGTAACGAATCAACTATGTTCATCTTGTTTGTTTCCCCAAATATAGTTTATTTGAAATATTGTGTGAGAATATGAGTCCACAGTGCCATTGTCCCTTTGATGTTGCCGCTCTAATGATGATATACACCTACAAACCTTTGTAGTGGACCGCGAGGGTGAGATTTGACAGGTGGTTTGATTTTTTGACAAAAAGTTAACAGGTTCTAAGTTTTTACATTTAGAATGAAATATAAAATCCTCTTTGGTGGCATATATCTGTGAATGTAAAAAAATATGATCTATTTATTGTATATAAGAAGCGGGATCTTTGGCACTGAAATATAACAGTACGTGAAGATCATTTGTCTAATTTAAAAACGCTCTATGGTTGATCAAAATAAACGCAACAAAAAACCGCATAGTATATTTTAAAATAATCACATCTTCGGTAAAAGTCTGATAGATTTGTATTACTATTATATTTTAGGGACTTCACTAATTCGTTTTTGAGAAACATCTAGAATTAACTATAATCAGAGGCCATCTGAACAATCGGTTATATTAAAGTACTGGCAGCTGCTACCAATTCCAATAGCAGAGTCCAAAGGTAGAAAAACACAATCACGTGACCATGTAATTTCATACAAAGCTTTGTAAATGTTATTCAGTATTTGCTTAGCATGGACAACAAACAAGTACTATAACATACATAATACGCGTAGAACATCTGCCATATTTCACGCTTGCCTTCACAGATTTTCCGTATTCCGCTTCTTGCTATAAAAGTTTATATTGTCACAGAGTAGATTCCGCCGATTGTGGACTCAGAAATTGGTCATGCGGCCTGTCCATTTGAAACTGACAAAAATTACGCCTTATTTGGCTCTACATTAGTTTTAAGGTATGCATGCCTCATGGAATATATGTCATGCACGTAAATAAATGTACAGAACAATTGTGTCGGATGTGGCTATTAAAATATTTGTTTGCTTTTCAGTTGACTGAGTCTTTGCAATGCCGACGAACTACAATACTCTCGTTTGTTTTCCACTATTTGCGCGTGTAAAAATGTTCTACAATAGACCTGTATGACACGGCGTCAAAAAGTTATTTATTTTATTCTTACTCAATTGAACTAAAAAGTATACTTGATTACATTTAATAGAAATACAATAATACTATTTTAGAAACCAGCTTTTACTATTTTGTTTATTTATTGATAATGTAATAAAATGTAGTTAGTTACACGGTATCCTCTAGTTAATTTGTACAAAGCTGTTTAAAACAAAGCAATTAAAATGAACTCAATATCGGTCAATCCTCCCGCACAGCCTCTCCTATCCTAACACCTCGATGAACGCAGAACGAATCGACGTAATTATGACTAACTCGAGGAAGAAAATTAAATTGGGCTTCGGCTTGATGCGTTCAAACGACTGAACTGTTAAAACATTACGAGCTATACAATTTTATCTCCCTTTCGGATCTTTAAACAGAAAACTCGGTTCCCGCAGACGCTCCGGCGCAGTCAGAGAAAGAAGGCACATGGACGAAAAAGCGAGAGAGATGAGCTGGTCAGAACCGGCCCCTAGAGGTCGAATATAAATGTGGAATGTTTATGGATCTACCGTTTTATTTTATTCTTGTGGCGGCAAAACATTAAATATTGTTTCAATTGAAAGCGGGCAGATCAATCAGGCTAATGAAATGTGGATTAATAAAATACATTTGTCGATAGACACAGATTATGAAATATCTCTTCAATCTAAAGATGGTTGCTCATGTTATTATTGATATGGAAGTAGCTGCGGATATTTTCTTTGGATACAGGTTTGATGAGAATTCAATTTAAGGGTCAAACATTGTGAAATCGGGGTCAGCCTACTTTAGCTGATTTAATCATTTATAAATTAAAATAGTTAAATGTGTATATTAACATTTTAATTAGAATTATCTGTGTAAAGTGACAGTTTATTTCTGACTTTAGTGAGGAACACACCCTCCATATTACAAAGAGGACGCTGTTGAAGTATCGTTAAAGAAGAGCTGCCACGAGGGTCACGACCCTTCAGCAGAGAAACACGACGAAAGTAGGAGGGAATAGAATTGCGACTAACTTATTACTATCTATTTACAACGAACATAATAAATCGGTCCGATAATGTGTTATGCAAAGTTTTCTATACCATTTACTGATACGTCTATACGCTGGTGTGATGGCAGAATAAACAGTCGCATAGGATATACTATACACACATTTATATACAATTGGAAACAAAAGAAAGTTAAAAATTAAACAAAAGAAAGCAGAAGACTATCAAACGTACTTTTCATAAAGAACAACTATTGTCGCTGATATTGTTCTTTCTTCTTTGATCGCGGTTTCGGCGTGTGCTTTACCTTTGATAATGGCCCGATGGCTTTTGTAGTGCGATTGGTCACGGTGGCAAGCGGCGCCGAAAGCACAGAGTCTGTTTTGACACCCGCATAGAGCATGAGAAGGGCCGACTATTTGCATTGTCTGGACCCGTGACATATCGTTTGTCGGCAAATTGTACATATCGCTTTCAAGTAGACTTTTTCATGTATTTAATAGTATTAAAACGATGTCTTGAATGAATACAAAGATTTCTTAAGGATTAGTTTGGAAGAAGAGCATCATATTAGTTTCGCTTTTTCTAATCAACTGAAGGTTAAGAAACATTGTAGGTACTGACCTATATAGTCGCAATAAGAAAACTTTTCATACACGTGTCACGTCACGTGGCCGTTCTCTGCCTTATGCATTAGTTATACCGATTTGATAAGTTTCTTCTTCATACTGTTTTTAAAGAATTCCTTATATTTATTTTTCAGTGTACAATAATATTGGTATGACATATAAATCCTAATACATAGTATTTCAAGTTCCAAATATTTCTGTTTTAAGGTCAGTATGACTTCTTAACTAAGCCTCACTGACCAAAATATACAAAATTTAATCATTAAAATTAGAATATAACAGTGTTCGCGATTCAGCCTTGGATGTATATAATATGCTAAGGTATATTATACTAACGTGAATATTGTTTCAAATAGCCTAGATGCTACAAAATTAGATCGAGATATTAACTTTTATATTTAATTAGCTGCATTTTAAGGAGAATAAGTACTTAAATATAAGACGAAGCTGGGCATTAAAGAGTAATTTTAAACCAAATTACTTTATTGAATTCACCTAAAGCTATTAACCGGTGCAGAGAGGAAGTGTGACGGATTCACCAGTGTTTATTATGAGTGCGAAAAGTTCGCCATAATCGTTGCAGCTATTAAAATCACATTATTAGCACTATTAACGATCTTTTAAGAAAACATTAAGCAAACCAATTGCACAAAATGGGGAATACTTGAAAATATACAACTTTTAGATTTTTCCTCGCTTTACGCTACCTATTTGGTTTTCACTGGAATCTGTTTGGATAAGCGATACCATCTTTACCGTTTCTTCAAAATATTTTTCTAACATAATTAGTTTGAGAACGATTTGAACACTAGTTTATTTTAAAACTGCACATTTGGTACCCTTAATATAATAATAAAAACACAGCAGTAAGTTTGAAAACAAATTATGAACACTATTAGACATTTTGTTATGTTTTTTTCCATATTATTATAATAAGTAGCTATAATAGTTGTACTCTTTATATATTTTTATCTTCTTATTTGTTTTATATATTTACATTATTATTATGTATATGTGTGTAAGTGTGATGAGGTTATTTTTATTATTATTTTTTCTTGTTTATTTTTATTATTATTATTATTGTTCGTCTTAATCTGCATCTATTCCTTCTGTATGTAAACTTTCTGCTGGTCCTAAAATTGGTAGATAATTCCCAAGGGCATTAAGTTCGCCTTTTGTAAAGTTTTAAATAAATAAATAAATAACAGAACGTTATTGGTAAGAGTACTATTTTATTACGTGTGACGTAGGTCGTTACATTGTATGTATATACCGGGTGATTAAGTTGAACGCTTAGAATCGAATATTTAATATTAAGAATCGTTAGAATTCATTCATTCATTCATTCACTCATTGTTAGGTTTTTTACTTAAAATATCATTAATACCAAAATGGTTCGATGCTTACGAAGAAGATTTGTGTTCATTCATTTGCTTTGCCTATTTCTATTGGGCTTAATGTGTGATAATATATGTAGATATTTATTATTATTATTTGTATATTAATGCCCTTCTTAATTATTATGAATTAAGTTATTTTATTTCAATATTTTATGGCTCAAGTCTTTCGTAATGGAAGCTACTGGTCAAGGGAAATATTTAAATTTAACGAATATTTGCTTACAAGTAGGTTATATTAGATATATACATAGTAGGTAGATGACTACGTGATAAAATTCGTGTTTACGCATTCGTTTTTAAATAATAGTAATATTATAAATTTATTGTGAAAAGAATGGTATTGCGTTATATTAAATAGAGGGAGCACAATGGTACCTATAATGTATTTTCTTATATTTATTATATAAAATTGGTCCATTGTACGATTGTTAGTAGTTTCACAATTTTACAGTTTTCACAGTTTCACAAAATTAACTATGTGTTTTAAAATATTTATCTTCTCATCACAAAGGAGTTACAGTTAATTAGAAATATCGAAATTGTCAATTAAAAATGTGCGGTATGTAACTTTTTCAATCAAATTATAAGCGTCTATGATTATAAATAGTAAACTTAAGAATATTGTTAGAAAGTTCTTTGAATCTAAAATAATATATATATTTATTTATGAGATTATTCGCGAGTATGTTTTAGTTAATTTAAAAGAATATGTGTTGCTTATCTGCAGCGACTTAAGCTTCTGCAAAGCATCCGAAACGAATAAAAATAATAAAAATAAACGGGATAGATAATAAACAACATTAAATTATTATGTTTTAATTGAATGTTATGGCTAAGGATAGAAAATTAAACACAAAAATAAACGGACATTTAAAAATTATATTTACTACAAATAATTTAGAGTTAACTAGTGTATTTACAATTTATTACACAACAAACTTATTTATATTACAAAAAGATATATATTATCACAGTCTTAAACAATGACTAAATTTTTTTTCAAGAAATGCGACTAACTTTTAACAGGAAATCTTCGAAAACGAACTTTTACATCACAATATTCTAGTTTATCTGTAAAGAAAATAAATTTATTTTAATTGTTCAATTATGTTATTTAAGATATTGTCATTTGTTGATAATTTAAACATTTTGGGCGCAGTAAAATAAAAAAAAACAATTCTTTATTTAAAATTTTCAATTAAATATTATTAAGATTACATTTTGCTTTTAAGTAAATAAATATTTGTGGCAGAATAATTAAAGAATATTAGTAATAATTTTATATGAAATGAAGACATTGTAACGGATTGAGTAAAAGAGAACGATTTCGCTCCAATTTCTGGCACAATGAAGTGAGCAGGACGGCAAAGATTTTTTGCCAAATTTGTTCGCCCGTCATGGCTACATCAATTTCTATTTGGAAATAAGTGCTTCACATATCGCTTTTCTCTTTTAGTACAACTGCCTCTCATATTTATTAGGAGATTGAAAAAACAAAAAGAGTCTTTTTAAAAATAAAAATGTTGCACATGAAAGTTGATATAATTATGAGTAGGTTCTTCTTCTTTTATTAATGGCCTCAGATATCTATTATATTAAAGATAATTCTGCCAATGTCGAGTCTTCAATAAGAAATTATAAAACTTTAATTGTTTTTTTTTTTGACATGAAGGTTTACGTGTAAATTGAAATTTTATAATCTCTTATTTGGCTACTGCTCGAACACTCGACATCGGCAGAATTTTCTTTTATTGATATCTGAGGCCATTAATAAAAGAAGAAGAAGAAAATTTTGAATCACACGTAAATCCTCATGTCAAAAAACCCTTCTTTTTTCTATAAGTAGGTTAATAATTATGAATTATATTGGTATTAATTTATTTTTTCCTGTAAATGTCATTTTTTGAACTAACGTTCACTATCACACGAGACAGTTGATGTCCAATAGTAAATTAAAACAATTCACCGCAAATACGATTACTGTATTTTATACTATCGAGAGATTCGCAAACTTTAACCAAAAACAGAGTAACTTTGAACATACAGCTGTTAATTGCTTTCCGAAAGTGTTATTTTATATTTTAGTATGATTAAAATTAACAACATATATAATATATAACATCTACTCAACGTTCTGCAAACGTTTAGAAAAGTAAGATTCAATTTAAAAATAAAAGAAGCCTCAATAGTAAGATAAAGTTGTGCTTTGTCTTTTAATGTTTATGTCAATAAGCTCAGATGGATTGCGGGTGTTAATTTCTTCTGTTTTGGTCTTTTTTTGTTTTAGTATCTCTAATACAGTAATGTTCCACTTTACGCGAGGGATACGTTCCGGAAAAAACTGAAATTCCCGCTACTTTAGAGAAGTTGATGACTACATTATGTTTATACGCACTCTTTCGCGTAATGCGGGGCAATTGAGCGCGAAATCTGGAATCGCGTTACAGTGAAACCACGCATAACGAAGTCGCGTAAAGCGGGGTATTACTGTATTAAATTACCTATTTATTTATATTGACTTAAAAGAAGACACAAGTTTTTTTGTTTGTTTATAATTAATCTGCTTACTTTAAAAATCGAATATAATTCTTTAATAGGTATTTTATATTTAGCACATATGAAGAACAATGTAATTTTAAAGATGACAAAAGATAAAACTTACCTATTCAAATATACAGATACATGGTTTTCTAATGTCTTTAAGTTGTTTTATTGTTTTGTGATGAAACATTTGAAGATGCTGCGCTACAATTGTCATTGAAACTATCTAATTTACGATGAGATCATTTCTTGCGTTAATGAGTGCATATCTGTTGACAAGTGGAAAATGAATTGCCTATAATTGGTTTATATATACAATTTTAATACGTAAAAATAACAGCCGTATAAATTAAAAAAATATTAATATGAATATATTTAATTAATTTGCAATGCCGGATATTATTTATTCTATTAGACCGGAAATAATACCCAAGATCACAGAGAGCTGTCAAATTTGTAAAATATAATATAACTTACCACTCAGGAATTAAGAGTATAATGTGTAAATTGACTATTATCTCTCCACGTCCACAATGGAGGTAAACATGACTGTTGCAGACCTGCTAGCAGTTCTGCATGATACCGCTGTGCCGCCAACAGGTACGGCGCAGGCATTGGCAGTGGACACTGCGGCAAGGGTGGCGGCAGCGGCGGCGACGGTGAACAACGACGCGGTTCAGGCTCCAACAAAGCGTCTATTGTGAACGCTCGCCTCGGCCGCGGTGGCAATAAAACTGAAGTATCCGGTGCATCTACGGGCTCGGGACTTAGCTGAGGACAAACCACTGAACCAAACGATGCTGAATTCGAAACCGATACGCCCGCTTGTCGTGCCAAAAATGCACGATTGAAGCTGGCAAGAGCCTGGAGCTCTGCATTTAGATTATCTTTTTCTCCTTTCAGCAGTTTGAAGCGCTTCCGACGGCGTAGTAGAGATCCATTTTCGAACATATCAAAAGCTTGCGGATGTAGCGTCCAATAAGCGCCCTTTCCGGGGCGATCGGGTCTTCGTGGAACCTTCACAAAACAGTCATTAAAAGACAAATTGTGTCTTAATGAATTCTGCCATCTTTGAGTGTTACGCCGGTAGTATGGAAATCTCTCCGTGATGAACCTGTATATTTCAGAGAGCGGTAACATGCGCTCCGGTGAACTCCATATAGCCATTGCGGTGAGTGCTATGTATGAGAACGGTGGTTTCTGATCACCATATGATTCACGTGTCGGCCGCGGCATTGCTATGTCCTGAGCTCGTAGCACGTCTCACAGAATGCAGCTGATGATAAGGACTGGGCGAGCGAGCGAGACTACGTTGTGCGGTAGGCGGCGGGACATGCGGCTCGTCCCACCGACTCGATCCGCCAATGAGCATGCTGTCTGTTTGTTTGTTGTTTTTGTCGGCTCGAGCCCGTTACACAAGAATTTAAATTGTTATCACGTTTACATTATACAGAATTTATTCGACACCGACAACACTTTTGAGCTTGTTTCGAAATTGCAATGATTAAAGGAGTATTGATACGAGTGTTGAGAGAATGGGAGAGGGAATTGCTCGTTGAAGCTCATTTTATAGCTTTAACGATCCTGACAAAGATACCTCTCATGTATACGTTTATCAAGTATTTAAATAATGTCAACTCGATCTGATACTTTAAAATAGTTATTTATAAAAAATACATTAGAAAAGTAATTGATTTAAAATACTACGTTAGTTATATATAGATATAGGTAAATTATACTTAAACAATTAATTTATTATAATGACAGTTATAAAGAACATCGCACAAAAAATAAATATTGTTAATAAAAAATCTTCCGAACCTTTAAATTCAAATGAAATAACACCATCAGCCCGAAATCACAAGACTTTTGTCGAAATCAAACGAAACTGATATATCAAAAACGCAAATTAAGTGAATATAGTCCTCATGTCATATAAAACACGGCACTGATTCCTTTAAAACTTGAGATCGTAAAATTTTACGAGAGTATTAAAGTTAAGTGGGAAATCTGTACAAGTTTTTAAAGGAATAGTCGGACAAATGCGGCTTCGGCGTTAACACAAAATCAATTATTTACACTCAATAAAAGTGAACTTATTCCAACATTAGACGGTGTCTCGCCAAACCAGCTCCATTTCTTATTGTGATGCATCAAACTAATCTATAACTTCCGACTACCTTCCTAAATTTACACCTTCGGAAACTCAATCGACATCTACCCTAAGGCTTTATGTGACTGATATTACTTTTGTTTTAAATATTTTAAGCCGATGTTTATTGCACGGATACGACGATGGCTGTAATGTTGAATAATAATAATTAAAAAAAAAATAAGCGCGATTGTCTTAACAAAATTTCTTTTAAATTATGTTGATCAATAACTGTTCAAATGTTTGCGAAGCATTAATACTGCATGGAATAGTGAAAAATATACATAAAAGTGTTTAACTCTTATTTCATTTGTATATTGCAGGGCTGGCCAAGCTCCTTAATAGTCCAAGCCAATTTCCAAATTTGAATTTATTTGCGAGCCGCAATTAAATACATACGTATTTAAAAGGTATGCAAAAAAGGTATTTAAAACGTTGCACTTAGTCTTTCCTATTTGTTATTAGTAATTTAAAAGACATTTTGAAGCACCCACTGAACATTGTATTTTTTAAAAATATAATAGCACAAAAATGAAAAGGGAACTCAATTACATTTATCAAGAGCCACACAATAATTCTTCAAAGAGCCGCAGGTTGGTCACCCCTGGTATATTGGTTTATATGGAAATTTCAATTACGTGCTTGTAAATTGTACGTCTAAACATAACTATTTGCTTATACGACCCTCAGTATCTCCAATCTCAACGGAGATTTTATATTATAATACGACTAAAATCAATTTACACTTCGTTCCAAAATCTGCGTCAAAATTACAATTTGTTGTGTACACACTTTAATAACGAGGTAGGGATGTTTTTTCTAGAAGTTTCATTGATCTTTGTCAGTGAAATCAAAGGGTGATTACAATTGATAATAACTTCACCTGTTCTGCGGAAAATTTAACTAGTAGATATCACAGCGGCTGTGTTAAAAAAATTAAGAGAATTAAAAATTAAAAAATCTTTTTAAAACATAAATTTTCATAAATATCATATCAATAATAATAAACCTACTTTTTTCTTGTTTTCATAAAGTAAACATTTTATTACAAGTAATAGGATTAGCGTCGAAACGCGTCGGAAGTCGTGAATGAATTGTAATTTTCAACATGTATGTGCTAATCGTTCTTGTTTATTTATATGAGTGTGTTAAAATATCAATTTAGTAACAACCTGAATTCCAGACGCAGTAAAGCTTTTTATTATGAACTGATTTTTAACCAATCCGAGGAGAGCCATTGTCATGTGCAATATAGAAACTGCTTTTTTAAATTATCCATTTTTATCATATTTAAAACGGCTAATGTGGTAGTAATTAGTTCACCAGCTTACTACTTTGTCTCGAGTTCGAATTCCTGATATAGACAAGTCACAATTGATAGTAATTACTGAAACTTCAGTAGATAATTTGGATTTTATTTATCTATAACATTTCAGTGTTACTTTTATTTTCTCTTAACTTAGATATTATTAGTTACAGACGTTCCTGGACGTATTATAAAACACATAGTAAACTTAAAAGGAAATAATTAGGGATGACTATAATAATGGCATATAAAAAAACTTTTACATACTATTTTGATATGCAGCTGTAAGGCAATTGTTGAATTGTAACGCGGAAAACTATCGTTGGGCGTATCTAAATAGACTACAATAATACAATGTGAGTTAAATTGTGCCCCATGTTGCTGTATACGTTTCAGTTTAGAAACGGTTACGGATTTTATACAAATGCAAATTCAACTATGATAGGTTTTAAATCTTAAATACAATACGCCAGCCATTCTCAAAGTTGTGTTTCGCGGAACACTAGGGCTAAAATACCTACCAAAGGGAGATTATAAGGTTACATCTAAATATTCCAACTAAATATTACGTAATATTACATTGCACTATGATTATTCATAAATACATATAAATCAGTTTTTTATAATTATATTAAGGCTTTTTCCTTCGTCAAAAAAGTTTGAGAACCGCTGCAATACGCAATTTTATAGCGATATTGCTGAATCTGGGAGCCTATTTACCCATTAATAAAGTGCGAACAAAGACAACTGCTACTGCAAAGCTCTCGAAACGTAGAATTAAAAGACACAAGCAATAAGAAAATATAGACATCTTTTGTTTTTCTTTAATGCCTTCACTATAAGATGTAAATGCGTATTATAGCAAAGTTACATTGGTACTTAGGAGATTTTTAGGAGGTTCGGTCGCAGTGTACTTAATTCCCCGGTCGCTCTATTATTACAATATATACTCACAAAGAACGTTTAGCTCATCTTATTATCCGTCATTACGGGCATAAAGGCACGACGCCCTACAACCTCTGCGAATGTATTTGGAATACAAAGCACTAAACATTCCTTTTCAGGTAACACGGTATGTACCTTTAATATCACTAAATTATATATTACAGGATTACTTATGCTTCTGTCGTGGTCCTCCCGGCCGTTCTGCTCGATTGAATTTAATGACCCTATTTGGCGAAGACACCGACAATTTTATAGAACGTGTGCTGTGTATTGATATGAGAGTAGGAGCGGCTATATGGGAATACATCTATCTTGAAAGTGCTGTAATTTTGTTATAAATTTTCAAAATCCTTAGCATAATGTCTTAGATTTACTAAATGATACTTATTGGGTATTATGGTTTCTTATTGGCTTATTTTTAGCTATTATTTTGTTAATCCAAAAATGGCGACGTATAAACGTCAAAATTCAAAACTATCAGTGTAGATTGTAGATCACTGGCTTTCGAACCGAGTTCGCTTCAAGCGATTTGTATGGAAATTTGAGCAGCGCCACCGCGTGCGGATTTGGAACTACAATATTTTAGATACTTTTTGTTAATTTTCGAACGTCTCGATCTTTCGTTCATTTGATAGATTGCTGGTGCTCGTTAGTCGTTAGTAAAAATTCATGATCCCGATTGCTAACGGATCCGTTTTACTTGTGACAGCTCGATTCGAAAGCCAGACTAAATTCGTGATAAGCCCACAGTATGGATGACAGATATCACAGCAGACTCTGGCAAAAATTGTGAGATGAGTTTACACGTGCAATAGTAACTGGAGAAAACTTGCTAAGAAATGGAATTTGATGGTCAGAAAGAAAAAAAAATAGGTGTAACAGTAATCACTGCAAGAAGACTTCATAAATAAGTAAAAATATAGATTAATCACATTCAATGAGTGCTCCATATAAAGGACCCAAGTTTCCAACTAAAATTACTTAATTTTAATAATTCAAGAAATATAGTCCGTAAATCTTGTAAATAAGTATTGTTTGGTATCGCGCCATTAACTGAGCTGAATGAGCTGAATGTATGCATTAGTCGAGGACGATTGAGTCGGGGAGTGCGCAGTCAGTGGAGGCGTGACAAATTGCTACTTTACCAAAATATTTGATTGTTGTTACTTAGGCGATTATAGTGTTAAAAGAAGGAAATGTGAGGATTTCGAATTATTTTTCTTTTATTCTGCATTTTTTAGAATTGAAATACATACTCTATGTGGGAGTCTGAATGCATAAATAAAAAATATGAGAGATATTAAGAAAATTGGTTTTAAAAAAAAAAGTTTTAATCATTTTTTCACTCATAAATGCCTAACCATTATACCTACTATACATTATGCTTGTTATTTATGCTTATCTTACTAAATTATAATTATTCATTGTACTATAAGTACAAAAACATTGAATCAAGTGTAAACTGTTGACAGGAGAGCAAGACATTAAATAAAAATATTAATTTGAACTTAATAACATTGTAAGTTAGATTGATGCATTATATCCCACAAAAGTGCGATAATCTTCTAAAAGGTGTTCGTAGTGTTATTCGTAATTAATATTTAGGCGCGGTGGGACACCCTGCGGCGCAAGAGCACCGGCCTGTGTGCCGCCGCCGCTCGCCATTTGTCATGTTAGCGCACCAAAAGGTGTGAATCGACTTTCTTACTATTATTAATGACAATTGAAGCGAGTTTTTTTGGAGCATCAATGTTGATTATTGTAATTTTTTTATTAGAACTTTAAAAAAGATGATTGTTACCGTATCTGATTGCTCTTTGAATTGGAAATTTATTTAATTTCATCAAATTGAATATGTATAGCTATGACTTTCGTTATACTTTTTTTTTAAACTTTTTATTTAATTTGGTTTACATTTTTTCACGTATTTTTTTTAGGAACGTGTGCGTCAGGTGGCACGATTTGAATTATTTTATAATTTTGAATATTTTTGTCATAAAATAGTGGAGTTTCAATGCATAACATGACAAGTAAATATTGTAGAAAAAAAGTAATTTCCATTGCATTTTAGTCACGGTGACGAAATGGCTAGGAAAAGCTTTCAACGCACCCCCGTACTGTTTTGAACAATGAGTTTGCAATAAAACAACTCTATACCGTAATAAATTTCAATGTTTTTCCTTCTTTTCTTGAAAATGTTTGACAATGATACGGCCTTGCTTTGTTTGATATTAATTTTACAAACAAAAAAATCTTAAAATTAAAAAAGATTTAAGTAATTTTATGCGACACAATATACCTAATGTTTATAATGCAGACTGTACCGTACATTCTTCAATTCACAATTAACTATTAGGTATACAAATAAGTTCCACCTTTTGACAAAAGATGGCCTCACCAATAGGTTATGATTAGGGATACGTAAATTTCGTATTTACGAAATAGACGCGATAGATGCGAAAATTGCAAAATAAATGCGATAAATGCGATTTTTTACGTTTTAGTAAATAACCGCGAAATTTCGATTATTTACATTATTAAAGCAAAATGATCATCAAAGTTTACGCGCCTACTGTGAATAAGTTAAGTAGGTATTTTATTTCATTTTTGGCATGTGTTTGGTTGTTCTCAAGCAATAATCGACACCGTGAAAGCATATGAAATAGAGTACTCTCAAGTAAAAAGCTTCTGATAACGTTACGTGACTGCATGTTACAACTTGCTTAAAATACTTATTGGTGACCATATTTTGCTTTAGCAATGCGGGGTACATTTTACAGCTGACGTATAATATATAAAATATAGTATAAAAGATTTCAAGGAACTTAATTCTGTTGTAGCCAAGACAAAGATTTTTGCACTCTAGAAAAATGAAAAGTGCCTATTTTGCCTTATTATTTCTTTTTTAAGTGAATATGTATATGATAATTCTAGTGTCAGATACTTAAAATAATGTTTTGAAGATGAACTTCTAGGTAAACTATCCATTCAAAAGTTTAGATAAATGGTCTGTACACATGAGATGCAGTTCAACAAATGAAGCCTACCAAATCATTGGCAAGTTATTTCGTCCATCGATAACTGCAAAAATACTACTTTTCAAAGATATACCACAGGATATAATCATTTTCACAGACAAAAGACTTAATGTCGATAATCAAGAAACATCTGTTGATGTCGAACAAATTTTAGTAGCTACAAAGCCTCTGTACTCCAGTAAATAGTATAGATGCAGAGAGATATTTTAGTATTTACAACATTTGACCGGAGGCAGAGGTTGAAGGCGCGAAAATAAAGAGACCACTACAATGCTAGCCTTCAATTAAGTACCTACTTATGCTAGTTATGCTATATAAAACATATAATGAAGAATATTGATTTTGATTTGTTAATAAATTTTAATTTTTGCGAATAAATGCGAAATTTTGGATTCGCGTTTTTTATAAATGCGAAATTTCAATTTTTTATTTGCGAAAATTACGTATCCCTAGTTATGATGAATTTGTCAGATGTAAACCATAGTATCGTTAACTTTCTTACAATATCTTTGCTAATATTAACGGGAACCAAATCTATTCCCGTCTCGAAGAAATGCCCAGTCACGAATTGAAGTTTACTTGCATAATCATCAAAAACGCTCGAAATTGCTCAAACATGTCATAATGCAATATTTTTCGAAATCTCCCAATGGAAGTAACTATCTTCAACAACACAATGGCTATTATATTCAAAACAAATGGACTTTTGCTATGTCTGTAACAAATGACTTCCTCTCCTTACTATTTTATTGTTAGGACACATTATATCAAATTTAGTTCAACCTTTTTTAGTGCATTTATTAAATTTAATACGAGACTCTTTGAATTCAATTAATAAACAGACTATAGTTTAGACTATTATAATGTAATATTATAAGAACGAATATTTTGTATTTCATATTTAATAGATGGAGGAGTTGGCGATCTTAACACTAGAAGTGTTTTCCAGACTACCAATTATGTTATCATGAGTCGATTTTGTTAGTATAAGAAGCAAATGATGCAAGAAGTAAATAAATAAAATATACAAAGGTAATATGCCTCAGTTCAGTTATAGAACATTTTCTAAATACATCCATAAATAGTGTCAGGGGGGCTACTCAGGCATATCCGAAGTTTCGTGATACGGCCGTCACCTCTGTAGCTTACGTGAATTTTGACATATAAGCCCGTAAAAAGTCCTGTCAAACGTCCGTAAAATAAGCCTTGCATAGCCTATCCGTAGTGAAGTCGCTGTCAAATCTGTAAGTGTTTCTGAGTAGGAAACGCCCGTATTTTCGTCCGAAGTTCGTGCGCCTGAGTAGCCCCGCAGGTCCACGATACTAAATAAAAACAACATTCGGTGTGTGTGACCTCGTATGGTTAACTAAGTCGAACTTAATTACTTTCGGCTCTCCGTTTATATACGAGTGGCTTTGGCGGTAACACATCCCTCATAATTCATCTGCGCGAGCATCGTTTACATACAGTTAAACCTCTTTACTTTTAACTATATAGATAAAAGAAGTCTTTTTTATTTTTTCTTTGTAATTTTAGTACCTCGGATATCAATGCAATAGTAATTAATTCATTTACAAATTTCAACATGTAATTGTAACATTTAAAAAGTCAGCAACACTATTTGCAAAAGGCTGCCATGCTTATTGACGAATTATACAACTAATTATTTATATTGTAATAAAATAAAAATAGTCGACTCTATAGCTTTTCTTTTCTCATATGAATGATGTCTTAAAGATATAATGGTTATACTGTATTAGATTTTCTGTTTGAAATTACAAAAGCATATATATATTTTTTGTAACATTATGAGTAGTTAAAATGAGAAAAACCCTTAAAATTTGGTTTAGACAGACGTGTCGGCGCATCTATGGAGGTACACATTACGACCATCAAATGTACGGTTAATTTCTATTACATTTTCATAGAGTATAAATAAACACAAATGAATAAAAACAAAAGTGAAGTGAGCGCCGTCATCCACAAATGAACGTCAACTGCTACCATGGAAACAATTTCGGAGTTGATTCGTATATGCGCAAGTTTACGAGATGAACGTCCAATATACAAATTAACAAGGCATACTCCTCTTGATTTTAGAAGAAAGTTTAATAAAAGAATATTAATTGTACGGTAACATATATTAAAATATATCAAAAAAATAAATTATTTCTAACCTACTCCTGTACGCGGATATATAATCTATAAACATATTATAATCATTATTATTATATTATACATATGTAAATTGTTTACAAATGGTGAAGTTTAATTTCAAACTCAC
Source organism: Tineola bisselliella (assembly GCA_028551675.1). Taxonomy (NCBI): domain Eukaryota; kingdom Metazoa; phylum Arthropoda; class Insecta; order Lepidoptera; family Tineidae; genus Tineola; species Tineola bisselliella. The sequence continues at coordinate 41,804 of JAPWLS010002287.1, read as the reverse complement.
TATAGTAGCATGATATAAAAGGAAATAACTCTAAATGTTTATAGCTTAGACGTTTTTTTTAAAGTTGTATTCCAAATATTGTTTTAATTGATTGCTGGCAGACCATTTGGCGGCACAGTGGGATGAGCAAGATAATTATAGGGGGTTCCGTAGATCATACCTACATTATAGTTATTATTCAAATGGGTAATTTATGGTTACAAGCAAGCTAAGCTAAGCTAAGAAGCAATGACAGCTACTATTATTTTTAATAGAGTTTAAATGTAACATTTTTTAAAATTGTAGTATGCAGTACTATTTCAATTTTATTTTGTTCATCGATATTGACATGTGCAGGGTTTATTATTTATAGATCATAATAACCACTAAATTAATAATTTTCAAAAATTAAAGCAATTTTTTTTTCTTTATATACCCATAAAAACTATTTCTGTCATTTGGGCATACTTCAGGCACGAACGATTTCGCCCCATTAAGGAGCTTAGGAGCCGTTCATATAGTACCTATATATTGACTCTACAATTGGTAGACATGATGTAGACAATTAGAAAACAGTCAAAATATACGATTTAAAACTTCAAAAATAGCTCATGCTTTATATTTCTTATTCATATTAGAATTATTCATAAAAGATTTTTGTGTTCGAGAAATAAAATCATTAAATGGTCAACAAAAATTTACTGGTCATTCATGTCTTCACAAGGTGGTCTGATGCCGTTAATCACTAAGCTAATGTTTAAAAAGTTATTGTGTGCATGTCACAGCCTGCAAGACCCCACCGCCCGTAACGAATGCAAAACCGTAATTACTCCGCATTACAATGGTAACTTTATACCAACAACCTTGTAAATAAGCTACGGTTTTAAATTTTAACACCCTAAATAACACGAAATAAAAGTTTGATTTTATACTGTTAAGTTTCAAAACCGAGGTTTATATTTGTTACGAGGGAATCAGCTATAGATGAATGTTCTCTGATGTGTGACATACCGGAATTTTAATTTCCTTACATTGTAAACATTTTCCAGTAAATTATTTTACATGTAGGCCGTCAGTTATTGTCACATAATGATAAATTAATGTTTATGTTACACATAAAAACATTTATTGTAAGGAAAATCATAGAATAAGACTTGTTTAAGCCCATATCTAAGCAAAAAGAGATATTATTTACATAAGTGTATAGTATTAGTTAGAAATTATTAGCCAAGATGACTTTAGAGTTTCCATTTCATTATACAAAAACTAATTATAAATCCACAGGCGTCTTATCATTTGATAGGTAATAAAACCAATGTTTAAATTGTATTTCCATAGAACTACAAAGAACAAATCATTGTACTAACAATTTAATACCAATATATGAGTTGTATGCAATCGAAATTAAAAATCCCATATAATATGCCCCCTACGGAGGCATCGAACATAATCCTCCCGATATGTTACTCAAGTACTATTTGCTTACCACGATTCACTCCATTAAGTCTCTGAATAAACTCATTAAAAGTGAATAGGGTTGTATGCCGAAAGGAGCCTTTCATATAATATTATAGCGCATTATCCGCGTTTATTCCCTACCTTGATTAGGAGCGTATCATTTAGTCCTGAACTGTAATTAAAAACAACACTTCAATATTTACCTTTAACTCCTTAGACTTAAAGCTGATATCGCTTTGGAAGAGTTGAGCGTCGGCGCCTTTGTAGACAGCAGATGAAAAGCGCCGCAACGATTTATCATTGACAAACAGAATTTGTATTGGGACGTGGTGTTCGAGGAATTGGTGGATAAACAAACCGCATTCCCGGATTGTGCATTATGTTTGTATTAAATTATAAGGAAGGGGAATCAAAAACCAATTTACTATTGTTGTATAATTGAATTGTATGTAGTTTTAGCTGATTGTGCCGTCTTTTTCATACATGGTTATGTCTGCGAATACTCCTATGTCTATTAACTGCCAGCTTTATTGCGTGACCAAGTGCATGCGTGCTAGTGCAGCTTCATACACTGTAAATGTGGTACGCGTGTGTTACATAGTGTATGCATATTTGTGTTTTGATCACTATAGTCTTTATTGAATTATAAACATGTGATCAGTGATGCAGTGCAGAATAATAATAAAAAACAATAATATTTATACAAATACAGATTCAATAGAATGTAGTAAATAACCCTGTACTAAATAAAGAGTAACAACTTTGTTCCTGCCAGTTTCTCTATTATTTTTAGCTCAATGGTTACAAATGTTATTTTAATTCTTGGAACAACCAGCCATGCAAATAATAACAAACTATGAAAACTACATAACAGTGTAAATTTAAGAACACAGATGCCACTTTTTAATCGAGAAGGGACGAGGCTGGAAGTACGCCCGCCCCGTATCTATAACCAACCAATGAGGAGGGGGCCCCGGGGCGCCTTCGTCAGCTCGCAATAATTTATGGGCCCCAAACGTAACCAGGTGCACGCATCGATTGTCTTTCACAATGAACTATTGTAACAATGGTAAATTGAAATAAAAATCATAGCTTTAATTTTTGGTGGATCTTAATTTTACTAATGCCTGCCTGGTTTCGTGCCTGGTTTATTAGAGAGATTACCCTTAAATTATGTTATTTACAAACTTAAAGTCCCTGCCGAGGTGGTTTATGTAGAACTATTAGAGTTGATCTCTGTATTGTAGAATTACATATGACACTATGGGGCTGATTCGACTCTACAGATAAAAGAGTTTAATTAAACACGTCTTAACACAGTTTAATGTCTAATTTTTCATTTAAAAGGATACTCTTAAGTGTTTTATGAATAGTGTAAGCTGTACTTAATATAAACGTAATATTACTAAAGTATGCATACATTCTAATAAATCGAATAATCTTCAATCTTATTGTGATACAAATAAAATAGTGTCTTAGTATTCTCAATAAATATTGAAACAGGTAGCAGCTGCATTAAAAAGCTTGCCCGAAACCCAAACAATAATTAGCCTTTCCTTAGCACCTCCGTCAGTGTTTAAAGAAAGAATAAAAAGGAGCATGCTTTCGAACGGCTCGCTCGCAAACTGAGATAACCTATAATTTGGAAATTATTATCTAACACATTGTGCCTTTCTGGTTATCCGCCGGTCAATTTGCCGTTTTTATGGCTCCCACAGCGCCCGGCCTCTAATTACGTCTGCCACGATCTCGCCCTGAGGCGTGATAACAACGCCGCAAAACGAGCACACACTCTAATCTTTATAACAATTGAATAAGGTCTAAAATTACCTATTTCAATTCTCTTCAATTTTATCTAAATCATGAGAAAATTTGTTTGAACGGACAACACGCTATTTCTATTTGTTTTAACAGCTGTTTTAATTATTTCACGCGGAAAAATTACGAAGCTCTAACTCGTTTATTATTAGAATTATACACATTTTGTACATTAAATATTTATTATCATAATTATGTTTCATATTATTACTGTAGTTTTATTATTATTTTAATTGCATGATAACGTTAGTAGTTTTTTTATTCATCTTACGCGACTCCAAAGTTTTAAGCAGATATGTCTATTAGGATTCACAACATTGACTACATTATAAAAATAATTACAAAAAATAATAACAATAACAAAATCAAACTTAAACCAAGAGAACAAACAAAACAAAAGAATAAACCTCAAACACAATTAAATTAGGAATTGTTAACAGTTTTAAATTTAATATATTTAAATTTCGAATTGTGGAATTTAAATCAAATTAATTATTGAGGCAAATATTTTTTTCTTTCGTTTTCTATTGTATTTGAAGGCAACAGTTAATTAATAAAAGATAGAAGACTACTAGATATAATTATATTCCTACAGAAATTTTGTATTTAGCATATATTTGGTGTAAAAGCCCCAATAACAATTTCGTTAGCACTTGAAACACGTGTTGCTACCAGTATTTCAAACATGATCGATGCCACTATTATCAGTTGTTCTAAATCTAAACACGAATGTGTAATTGTGCATGAACGAGAAATTCAATCTATCAGAGAGAACAATTAATAAAATTAATTTATTTCTTGATTGTAACAGTTAGAGGCATTCAAAAGCAGACCGCTCTCGGATCATTAATCATATTAATTAAGACGAGCAGTAATAACCCCTTTTGTTCAAGACTCCTTGTCGATAAAGCATTCTTCATTTAACTTGGATGTTCAGGAGAAAGTTATAGGTACTATTTTAGAATATAAAGGATTTTTTAAACCAAACTCAACAAATAAGTAAATTGGTATGATATCAAAACTGTGACTTTAAGAAACTACTTGACGGATATCATTTTATTATGCGAACTAAAAAGAAGTATTATTGGAGGAAACAGAGTTTAATTTAAGCACAGAAATCGTCGAAATAGTAAGGCGTCATATCACGAAGTGCTGTATTCTCTAAAATATAAAACTCAATGGTTGATAAATATAGTATTCACTGCCAACAGTGGTCTTGTTCAATTGCGTTGACAATATTACCGTGACTTTTATTATGAGTTGGCATGTTGTTTCTAATTTGTATATTTTTTAAATGTTAATACATTAGGTTACGCTAGATCAAATCCGACATGACAGCCACTCATTTAGGCAATTAATTTCGTATGAGAAATCGAAATTAATTTCAATGTTGCTTCTCATTTATAACATTACTTAGTGTTTAATGAAAGTGCCTGTCTATCATGCAAACATTTCAAGTCGAAATTAATTTGTATAAAATGAAGGTTATTCGAATTAAGTACAGACGATTCTAATTATAAATAGATTTATTATTTTATTACGAAATTTATTAAGTTAACAAAATTTGTTTAAAAAGTTATATTTCGGAGTTAGCTTGAAACTAAATGGATATAATAAGGAACATCTATCTGCTGTGTCGATCTGGTCTTATTCTTGTCTCTATGAAAATCAATTTTTTTTATTTCACATAAGCCGTAGGAGATTTCGGAAAAGCATATGACGAGAAGAAATAACAAGAAACTCGCCAATCATAGTACATACATTTTTCAAGCCTTGTAATCATTCATAGTTAAACATTAGAAAGGGTGTGATCACATGCTTTATTACTATAAACAAAGTAACCGCTCACGTTATTGAAAAGAGAATGGTATAAACGAATATCTATATATGTATAGCTTTATTATCAGAACATAGCTGTTTACAACATGTGTACTATAAGTTTTTTTTTAATGCATAGTAATAGGTACTTCTTTACAATAGTTAATTAATTTCAGACCAAAGTTAATTCTCGACTCCGTCATTAAGATAGTAATCGATTAGAATACAACCATATCTAGAGAAAAATATAATCTGAGGTAAATTAATTTTGTGTGTGTGTGTGTGTGTGTGTAGCGTCGAAGGATGATTTGGCCTCGCGAAATTGATGCGATTTAACGATAACACGAGCTCAGGGTGTGAAGCAAAGGATCGCCGCTGTATATCGTCTCCTTTTCTTTCTTCATACAATTCGTATATCTGTCCCTTTCTTTAAGTGATCCTCGGGCATGTTTAGTGAGAAATATGTTCAAGAGTATGATATAGAAAGAAGGGTGTCTTCGACAAATTATATTAAATTATGTTGCGTAAAATTACTTGGTGAGGTTTTGCGCAAACATGTTTTACTAATTTTATAAAAATATGTTGTGTTCAGTATTTATTTTACTTTAATCTGACGTTTCTAAAGTTCTGGAGCTATCTTATTGAATGACAATATAAATCTTAGAGAATCCGAATAAAATCTTTTAATTTAGGTACCTAGTCACAATTATACCGCTTAGGTACCTTTTCTAAATTAACTGAAATAATTTTATTAGTGACGCATAGATAAAATCAAATACGGAATAATAAATAATTATTAGATTTAACTAACGAAAAAATAAAATTCACATTGCAATATCTACAAGTTAGTCTTTGCACTGTTTTCACAGTTGATAAATGATAGCCTTGGTACAGGCTTCAGAAATTTAAATGAGTATCTCGGCTTGGATCCGCGGATAAATAAACTTTAATAGTGGTTAAATGTGCGTCTTGCAGATCGTTATGGCTACGTAGTGCCTACTTTTATATGGAGCGTGATTTCAACGATCGATTGTAAAATGTGAATTGATAACAATTTATTTATACAGCGAATGGCTTCCGTTTCATAATGATAGTGGTTCACTTTTATTGATTAAATTACTTTTAATTAAATTATGCTGAGACAAATTTATGATATTTTATTAGTTTTATTTATTTATGATATTATTATAAATATCTAGTTTTATTTTCTTAATTAGGTACGTGTTATGTAGCAAAATTATATGATTTATATTTATTAAATGAATAAAATTATTACCTTATTTGTTGGAATATGAAATCACAAGTAGCTCAATTGCGATTACGGTGAGAATCGATTGCTAATTTATTTAAAAATAAAATTCAAAGTATATGACTTTCGATTTTCAACAAACAATCAGAATATAAAAGAGCCTAATATAAAGTGTATATATAGAGGAGATATTGCTAATATATTTTATTGAATTTATCTAAATACACATTTTAAAACATCTAATCAACAATCAACCATTGGAGCACTAATTTTGCCCATAAAGCGGATTTTATCATTAAAACGCACATATTCCACAACTGTCAAAAAATGTTTTTATATAGAGCGAACAAATGCGAAACTATCGGTGACGTGCAGAACTAAAGACGCTCTATACAAATTCAAATTCAAATGTCTTTATTGCATTTTCCAAAATTAATTTTTCCATTTTGTTTTCCATTATATGTAATCTTCATTCTAGGCTTTCGATCATTGCTTTAAATCCTTTTTGTAGGTTTTGTATATCGGCATGAATATTGTTGCAAGGGTTTATAGGTTGTGCTGCAGATATCATACTATCATTGAAAGAAAAACTGATGTTATTTATTAAAATATAGTTACGTTTTAAAATCTATAATCATGACAGGAAATGGCTTTTTGACTTTTTGATAAGGGTCTGTGTATATATTTTTTTAAAATTTCTTGTTGTGGTATGGCCGAATACTCGACATTGGCAGAATTGTCTTTAATAGACATCTCAAGCCATTAATAAAAGAAGAAGAAGAAGAAGAAAATCTATTTTTAATCCAGTTTGGTGTGCTTCTCTAGTGTGTTAACTCAATGGTTAAAACAGCCCATAATTGCATACGTTTATTTAAATAAATACGTTATAAACTAGTTTTACTTATTTGCTATTATTTACAATTTAAATATAAATCTTATTACAGCATAAGACGAAAACATATTACTTCTATTTACTTGTTTATTACTTATTTTGAGCTAATTGCATCCAGTGTATATAGAATTGGTCATAAATTAGGTACCCACAGTGGGGTACTTCTTCCCTATTCAACCTCGTACAAGTTGCAAAATATAATATGATTAAAATACGTTCGCATCTCAGATATCTACTATCTATACCGGCTTGAAGAAATGCCTTTTTACAATGAAATATTTTGTTAGAAAACGTTTAACAGTAAACGAAAACTACATATTATATATATATATCGAAATATATAATGTATGTATATCGAAAACTAAGATATATGCATCTATTAAATTTTTTTTATATAGTTTTTTGTTTTTAATTTTAAGAAGTATAATATGATATATATTATAGAAAGTGAATTTTTTTTAGACTGTTTTTGTTTAGCTGTTGACATTGATTGGTTATTATTATTATTTTTTAAGCTATTTAGACTTGACATTTTATTATTAATATTATTCTATTTTGTAATTTGACTGCTCCTTGCATGGCGTATTGGAATTAACTGTAAGACCATGCAAGTGACTGTACTTATATAAATAAAATAAAATAAAATAAATGATAACTGTGTAAAGTGAACGATACGTTACTTACGTTAATTTTAGTTCCTTATAAAGTTTACATAATAACGGAAAATAAGTACTTGCTGTTGCTATAGAATTTACGTAGAAGTGAAGGAAGCTAGGAAGGTCGTAATTTAATAGGTTAAATAGGAAACCTACCTGCAAGTTATATTTCCAGGTAGCCTGAAGACATTGGAAGGCGTTGAGGAATCGTCCTATCGTTCATGTCGCCTTTTAATATGGAAAATAAATTGGAATCATTAGAAATTTTATGAATAAAACCGTAAACATTATTTGAATTATTATTATAATATAAATCACTTTGTATGTGGATATTGGTTTTATATGGATACTTATTTAAAACAAAAGTATGTAACACTTAAGGTTAGTAGTATTTTTGACTTTATGTTGTGTATGTCGGCCGTCACATTGCGAATATTCAATAACGGCCAACGAGTTGCCAGCCACTTATCGATCATGGAACAACGAAAGCGTTAGAGTTGACATTTAAAAAATATATATTTACATATTCAAAATTAGTTTTTAAACTTCTGGATTAACTTTAAAATAACCGGGCATAACGAGAGGTTGTGACTTTTCAGCATTTGTCTCCTCAAGCCTATATAACAAAAACAAATGCCGCCCGCTGATATATCTCCGTGGTAACGTATTATGCACGACTTCAAAAAAAGAAGAACGAATTATTATCTTTATTTTTTAATAATAATTACGCTCATTTTTGTTATAGTATTTTCGTTATTATTTAAGTTGAAGTCCAAAAGCCTCTCCCATGCTTTGATTGTTGTATAATATCGTAAAGATTATTATAGCGGGCATTATTAAATAGGCACAAAAATAATCTGTCGGTGAGCGCGCGGTATGATCTGTCGGCTCTTCCTTATAATGAACTGTGCCCGCGGCTCACTTTGCCTTCTTATTTGGACACCGCTTCGTGTACGAGAACTGCTTAAATAATGTCTCTAGTTGTTGGTAAATTGTTTTTTTAAAAATAATGTTTACGTTCCTCGCATAACTATATATACCGATTATTTGTGTCTATTTGTCCTCAGCCACTTATCCAAGTACAGTTATCTAATAATAAGACATTACTATAATAAACGTATTACTTACACTTGCGTCAGGTTTCTGTCGACAAGCGGCGTCTATAAACAAACTTACATTTAGTTATACAAAATACAATATTAAGTTTTAATCATATGAAAACAGAGTTGAAAATTATAACAGTAAATTGTGTAGTTTGATATGTGTGTTTTGGTGTCGTGTGTGCTAAGTATTTGTTGCAAAATTAAGTTATTTTCTCAATACACTAAGATAATACGCAGATGAATGATTCCGAGAAACTATTGAATAGTATTCTAAGAAGTACAAGTAACTATTTTAAGCACTTAACTATGATCATTTTACACGCAGAGAGCGTTGCAATGTTTGTAAAATACAATCACGACGTATTTTACTATTTACGTTTATTCATTTAAAACTAAATGTATGCTATTCAATATTAGGTTATTTACAAACATACTTTAACCAGCTTAAAAGACTTTATGCGGCTTATTCCAATAATTAAGCCACATAAAGTCGATTTTTATTATAGGTATAATTGTAGTTGTAGTTAATAAAAATACACACATTAAAAATAGTTTTTGATCATGAAAAACATCGATTTCGTTACTATAAAGCATAAAACAAAATCGTCAACCTGTTTATACATGTTAATCTTAGAGAGTGTTGTATTTTGGTTTGAATATCACCAAATCATAAATCTTTATTTTGCTTTAGGCTTCGGAAAGGCATGTGACGAGAAATCACAAGAAACTCGTCAAGCATAGCCTGTACAATATAATGTTAGTATATACATCCTTCTAATAAATTGATTTCTAAAAGGATTAAGTGAAATAAATGAATATAGTAAAGATGTTTATAAATATGAATACTTTAAACAAATAAACAATTAGCTGGTATAGTATGGGTTTACTATAAAACAAGATATAATCAGACATTGACGTGATAGATGTGCATATTCAAAGTAAAATAGTTTCTTTTTTTTACAATTTAATTAAAATTTGGAATTGGCCGGTAAGCGGCAATTACTGGCTGAGAATGCTTTTGCGCGATACGCACAAGTTAAACTTTAATAATACACGGTGTACCTGCTTACGTTCGAGTGACCAACATTTTTCATTATTTTAGGATTTTTATTTACTTTATTTTTATTTTACTCCCTCCCCCTCCTTGTCACAGCTGGTTACATTTGTGAGACATCCCCCGCATACTGAACGTCACATATTTTGTAATTTTACACCTAGAAATTATTTAATTTATTTTCCATTTAAATTATATTTACCTATATATATTATAGAATACACATAAAATCAACATCAAATCAAACATAGCTATATAAATTTTAATACATGGTCACGAAATTTAGGATCCCTCCCCTCTCCTTGTCACACTTCGTCACCCCCTCCGCCCTCTTGACGTGTGACGTAATTCTTGGATGGCCCCTAATAGTAATATTGTTTAATTAATTTCAATAAAGAAACCACAATAATTATTCCATTTTAGGTATCCGTCACAATTGTAGAAGTTTAAGTAGTTGTTTTTAGACCTAACAGCTGGTAGTCAATTATCAACACCGACAATTTAAACGATTTTTATTAAGTATTAGATAATTGGGACAAATAATGTCGAAATCTCTGCAAAGCTTTCGAAATGTGAAATTAAATGAAACAAAATAAAGTAGTGTTACAGGGATGTCACTTTGTCCCATATGCTTAAAACTTGTTGGTGAATGTAGTAGCAGTTAATAGCAGCGGCAGCGTGGCTTGAAAACAAACTGCCAACCAGTGGAGTTCATAATTATAATATATGTTATTTAGTCGACGACGACGACGAGGGAAGCATTGACGGTTTACTAAAAAACTTACTTCTCCGATCGATTTTGTCCATATTTTATGATTGAACAAGTTTGCCGACAATTGATGTTATTTATATTTTCTTTGTCTACCCACATTCATTGGAGTACTTTTTTTTTATTCGTTTTAATAATCGTATCGTATAAATTGATTTAAAAGAAGACAAATTTGTACAGACATAGTACAATTGCATTGTTTTAAATATTATCAAGAATAACTATAATAACCTGTTTATGTAGTGAATGCCAAGCTGATAAAATCAATCCGACATTTTTAGATTTATAAATAAAAAAAAGAATTCAAATAAAATGAAAATATTTGCAATATTGGACCGCTAGACCAATCTTCTTAGAGCAAAAACTTTCTTCATGTCTCCTCTAGTATATTTATTCAATCATGTAGCATTTATCTCTGCAATATTTTAATTGATTTAAATAAAATAATTATTTAGCTCTTGTTAATTAATTGAAATCATTATAATTAAAATCTCCACCAGTACAGAACTGTTAACATTTTATTAAATATACGCGCATAACGTCTGCGAGCATTTTAATTTGTTTGATTCCAATATGAACAAACCTTAAGATAGTATGTCAATCTTTAATTTACGAGACCGTGAGAGGCTCAACTCAATCATTCATCTCACGGATAATTATCACCCATTTACTCATAAACGTGTCGGCAATTACTACCATCAACCCTGGACAACAGAGAAAGTATCTGAAAGTTTGGACACATTTTGAAAGATCGTTTAAATACCACTTGTTTTTAATTAATTAGCTTTATGATTTGGTATAAATATTGCTCACTACAGGGACTTCATGCCCAATAGTTTTTATTACTGGTTTCTTGCTTGTGACGTCACGCCAGCGACGCACATTCATTGGCCGGATACGAAAGCGGGTTACACCAACTCATGTTAAATGCCGTAGTTCAGCTACATATTATTATAATGGAAAATAAAATAAAATTAAAGAGAGTCTTTGGAAAAGTAAAGTATAATAATATGGCGGCCAACACTAATCATATTAGATTGGCATTCATTTATTCATTGAAGAATTATTACCCCATCGACTACTGTAAAGTGACTTAGGATTTTCTTCCTTGTAATTATCTTACATTAGGGGCCATTATCGCATATGGCACGCAATCAATTTAATGTGCGGTAGTTTCAATAAATGACTTAGACAATGCTTCGAAGATTATTCTGGAATAAAAATCCATAATTGTTCTATCGTGGAATTTGCTAGTGGTCATTAATAAAATTGCACATGCTTAAGTGCAAGACGCAATTTTTCTACGTATTTATGCAGAATTTATTGCTATAAATTGATTTTATGGAATTTATTGTATTCATAGTTTTTTTTTTCAGAGAAGGTGGACGTCGATTACTCGCGCAACTATTACTTCGAAAAAAAACAACGTTGAATTATTTATATCATATTTTTCAGGAAATTAAAAATAGTAATGGTGAATTGTTATAAAAAGTACATGACTAATTATAAGTTGGTACCTACTATTTCAAACAAAGTCGCGATCATGTTTAGCTTTCGAGGTGTCGTATAATATAATAACCAAAACGAACATGATAGCAAACTTTATAGTATAAAAAAAAACAACTGAATAATAACAAATTTTATTTTCTTCAGAAATGTATCGATTTTAGAAATGACAGCGTATTGGTTTCATCAACAAACCGGCTTATCCTTCATAGTTTTTTTAAATAATTTTAGACGCTACAATATACGCCTTAATAAAGATATCAATATTAAAAAGAATAAATAAATATTAATATGTTAATTAATAAAGCTAATAAACATGTTTTTATTTAATTAATTTGAATTATTATGTTATAATGTTACAGAATATAGCAATAATATTCTGTCCACCCCTCGGGCACTTAAAAGCTATTTGCGATTACCTCCGAATTTCATTACAGCGATCATTTTGTTAATTACAAAAGAGCTTCATTTGAATTTAAACGCTAAATTATTTGAAATAAGGTTTATATTTAACATTATGTTTTACGTAGTTATAAAGGAGATGAAAGATGCCGCCTTCATTTGTCATTGTGCTTGAGAACAAGGAGCGTGTGTAAAATTTTCGGGACCGCCCACTTTGGCACCACAAGCCCCAGGTTCGGGTACCGTTTTTGCGATTACCCAGGAATGTGAAATTAATGATTTACAAAATGGAATTCTGACAATATGACGATGACGAGTGAGGAATTTAAACATTAAATAATTTAAAATTTGATATTAGCTCCTTGTCATAGACAGAATATGCGAGACAAAGATACGCGTCTCATTTGACGTATAGCAATTGTTTCTACCAACTAACACCCGCTGTACTATTTATAATAGACAATCTATTATTATATTTATTTTTAAATTTAGAAACAATGCCCTTATTTTATTATATTATGGTAAAATAAAGAAGTCACAAAGTGAGAAGAGATGGCGGTCTCATCGCTAAGAAGCGATCTTTTCCAGACAACCAACCTTAAGGTAAAGAGTAGTCCAGAAGAGAATAGCGAGAGGTACGATTAGATATAAATATAGATAAACATATAAGATATACTACACACAATACATACTATGTTTGTTATTCTTTCTACACACTAATTATTAATTTCAATTATTAAACTAATTTTACAGATATTTGCTTTCAGGCTTTTGTATCTCAGATTAGTTTCGTTCTATTTTTACACTTCGCCTCAGTCATGTAGTAAATTGAATGCAAATCGTTTATTAGCATAGACACTAAAGGCGTGCGCTTGCTCATCGTCAGAATCTATAATGGCTTCGGAAAGGCGTATGACGAGAAGAAGGACCATAAGAAACTCGTCGTGCATTTTACACATCTATTAAATGTCTTAATTTATACTCGGCTTCGGTTTAAATTTTGTATTTTGTAAAAAACATAATTTCATATTATTTTTATTTTTCCGTAACTTTATGAATAATGAAAACGTTTACACTTATTAAAAACAATATCCGTAATAAAGCTCCTAGTCACCCCTGAGTGGGAAATGCCGTGATGTTATATCATATTATTGTTAACTATTAGTTTGAAAGCGCCGACTCATTTACCAGAAAGCGAGCCTCCGCCCGTTTATATTTACATAATTTATGCGCCTCATCTGAATAGTGTTACAACGTTATTTTATAATTAGACAATACATTTTTTATTAATTACAATAACAGCTTACTTTACGTACTATTCAAAAATGTAAAACAAAAATGTGTACCGGTATAGTGGGAAGTTAAAATTCTTACAATAAGGAACAATCACGATACGCAATTCAAATAGAATAAAAATTAATACAGTTTTTATTACTAGCTAGGTAAATATATAAGGGTGATTTAAAAAAAAAAAACATTTAAAATATTAATTGTGCATAATATCGATGAATGGTGGATATCATATGATGTCTACATTCTCAATGGACCCAGTGTTAGATCCACTAACATTGACTGACAATATTTATTTATTCAGAACAATACATAAAATATAATTATAGTAACTAGTTATCAAATATTTACATAGCAAACTGGTTAACATCCTCTCAGGCAACAGCGACAACTAGCTGTATGACTAGATTTAACTACATACTACAGTTCTATGCTCGATTGTGACAGTAATGTCACAAAACAATTATGTCGCAGGTCCATTGCTGGTTCGAAATAAAATAATGTTTTTATTGTTAATATATTAGTAACGCTATGCCTCTAAACCGGCGATACAATCAACCAAATATTAAACTAATATTTAGGCAACGCTTTGCCGCGAGCCGCCTCATTTGCATAAGCTTCACAGCTTTTTACATGTAAATCTAGGTAATTTCAAAATAGAATAACAACAACTATATTTATATAAAAAACGTATCATTACGAAATTCCTTAGAATAATAATAAGCATAGAAGAAATAAGGCCAAAATGTCAAGGTAAATAAATAAATAAATAAAACAGTTTCAAATCAATCAATACATAGGCACGCCTTTCTTATACTCTTATGGTATTTAACACGTATTAGATAAAGACAATAATTATTAATTAACTGTAAAATTTAACTGAAACTATTTTGAAAAATATATATTTAAAAAAAAATTACATTAACCAAACATTGATGGAAAGCTATTGCAAACCTTCAAGTATAAGCCACTAGTCTACTATAATCCATTTTTCTTTACGTGCATTTTTTGTCTCTTTATGACCACACTCCGCCTGATGTTAAGCTAGAGTGTGGTCCATGAGCATAGATAACTGTTACCACAGACAGATGTTCGCGTGCAACAGTCGCCTCCACTATGCCGGGCACACTCCTCTCGTTATCCTAGCTACTTCCAAACTGATCCCGAAACGCAACTATGTCACTTCCCGGGTGTTCCGCTTGAAAGTGGTAGTACTACCTGGACTAATGCCATCGAATGATTTCAAAGTTTAAATCGAAACGTACATGACTGTATGAAAAAATACAAAAACAAATGAATCATATTACTTGTAATATTCAAATGTTTTAATTTACAAGAAAATTTTATGATAATTATAACATACCTAAACACTGAAAACACATTACTTTTATTAAAATTTAAATTGCAAATTTCGATTAAGTATGACTCAACTATTTTATCCTCGAGTTTATTTAGATAGTACCTACATGTAAACACGCTCTAAGCTACTTTCCACTGGCATTTTACATACCCATATAATGCGAATAGGCAGGAGTTATAAAAATGAAATGGGATATAAAAATGATAATAAAACGAAACTTAGTAGAATACATAGTTATAAAATGTTAAACTTACTATTTTTTAATGGTTTGTATCTTTGCTACTTACTTTGGATTGTACAACTTTTTATTAATTAATATTTACTTATATTTCTCATGTAAAATGTTCAATATGGATATTTATAAAAATAATTATTTGTATTTTTTGAGTGACAACATTGACATTGATGTTTTATTTTTGACATCTGGAAACACCAGAGAGAGAATTGTCAAGTAATTAGATGGATTGTAAATATTTAAATAATAGTTAAATTGCAAGAAAGGGGAATAAAACCTTTTAAAATCTTCAGTAACTGTTTCATGTTCTGAGGTGGAGTTTGTCTTCTTTTACTTGTTAGTCGAAAACAATTAAACGAATGGTCCTTTATACCCATATAATTACATATTAATGTAGTAATCAATTGAATATATATTAGTACTTTTGAATTTTGAATTTGACATTTTACTTATTGTTACGGTTACTAAAGCAACACAATTTTATTGAACATAAAATTCTCAATATCTTTCTAACTTTGTATGAAGATTGTGTCATCAAAGTTATAGATATTCTGATCTAGACCACATTATGTCTAGGTTTTGAGTGCATCCGAGAAGGCGGCGCATCTGAGGCCGCCCCTCCCATTTCCACCAATGAGGGCTCGAGCACTGTCTCAACAACCAGTCTACCACAGCTTGACAGCCGCAGCAATAACCACCTTCAACATCACCTCGTTCATTAAATCAACAATAAGCCTTGGTTTCATTTCATTATGCATCCTCAAACCATTTCAATTTCAAAACTGTTCTGTAATGAACTGTTTAGAAACTTCAACGTAGTAGTGTTACTGTAGAACTGAAGTTATGTAGTATGGAAAGCTTGCTGAGCAGTACAGCGACGACATCGCTTTCATAATCCAATTAAGAATAATTGTCGATAAACTGACAGCGGGAATAGCGATTTATGATGCGATATTTTAGAGTCGTTAATAAATTTATGCTTGTTCTTGCCGTTTGATTACATGCCGTGTTTCGATTTAGTTTATTCGATTCGCGGTCTGACCATAGCTGTATTGGCAGGTTGTAATCTCATATTGATGTACGTTAGTTGGTGTATAAAGAGAGAATTAACTTATTTAAATTATACTAAAATGTATAATTTTTATTTTCCAATAGCATTTATATAGTATTAGAAATAATTTTCTTTTATTAAATTGAACGAAAATTTATATTTAAAGCTTAAATTTGGTAAATTTACGACTTATATTCATTATAAATTAATTGAAATTTGCCCGCGTCATAACTAGGGAGGTGTCCAATGAAAACAGTTAAGGCAGCAGCTGTATGTCACCTCTATTGATTTCGCGGAACATTGCTTGCCTGAATTACGATCGTAGCGCGCGCCCGTCCCACTGACATACGGCGGTATTGCTTGGATTTATTAGATCGTTACTCGGCGCAGATACCGCAAAATAAATTCAATTTTTGTCCCGTATTTCATGCGCTGCGACAAATCTCGAACGTTGGTTGTGGGAGCATCTAAGCGCTTTATGCGGGTCGGTCATGTTTATAACTTATTTTATTAGACATAATATTGTTATGGGATATTATTTATTGTTCTTACTACTTGAAGCTTATTATTATAGCAAATATTTGTAATTATGTTTATCTAGATTTAGACTATATCTATGATAACTAAAATAATATTCGTTGTATATATTGTTTGTCTTTTTTCTCGTGTTCTTCTGTTAATAGCGACTATGAAATAATATATCTTACGCAGATATCATAACATATGAGTAAAACTTTAACAAAAGAATGATACATGAGAAATTAAATGCGTTATCTAATGACTACATTTAATCATTATCTAATGTGACATCAGCACATAAAGAAACGTTTACTAAACAGAAAATTGGGACTTTTCAATTTGGGTCCCCTAAATTATTCTCATGAATGGGAAAAGTCGAAAGTCATTAGTTGAGCGTAAAGCGTAGACACAACATAGATTTCAAAGGGTAATTTTCAATGACATGACACGGCCATTAAGTTGATATTTACTACATTGTTGTACAAAATAAATGGAGCTAGTTTGTCATGCGGGAGTCCCTGTCACAACAAACATTATTTCATTTCATTTTATGATTTTGTAACGCACCGTGAAGCAAGGTTAGCGTTTTGGAAAAGCGATTCTACCGTGACAAATATTCACAATGTTTTGCGAGGATCTCTCTGTTTCATTTTTAAAGCACAAACTTTTGTGTCTGCTACAAAGATCCCGTCTGTTATCATTTAAGTTTGTCAACTTTCTACTAACTGGCACAACTATGCCGTGGTTTGTTGTAGAGAATCTTTGACTAAGTTAAGCAGTTTGATGTGTCTTTTATAACGTCTAGACTCTTTTATTGCACAGATACTAAGTTACATATATACTACTTATTTTTTATATCCTTTCTTATTTTTTGAGTAAAGATAGAGTTTGAAGTTAATTTAGAGCACATGTACCATGGTTTAAACGTTTTTGAAATTTCGAATTACAATGATCAAAATACATGCAATTGTACACTGATCACAGGCATCACTGAAACTAATTTATGCGGCTGATTATTATGTTTAATTTGGTTAATTTGATGCATCATTCTTTAATTTCGTTTAATTATTTTTATACCAAAAACGAGGAGCTAGTTGCAATTTTTTAAATGAGATTTGATTATCTTTTTCTGAAGCTAAAAAAAGGAAACAATATTGCTTTTACAGTTTCATTGAAGATATTTAATAAATAGCTCTAATTCAACCCGATTCGAAGTGCCGGAGTGTGCGTGCCTCTCCATTATCAGTGGGTTCTTGTTGCATGTCATAACACAATTAAGATACCGGTAAATAAAATGAAGCGGAATAACAACAGACAATTCAAATTCCCCATTCGCCTCAGATTTAAACCAAAACGTTCTATTTAATACTAGAATCATCTTTTATTGCGCATTCGTATGATCGGTTGTCGGGGCTCCTCGCGTGGATCACGTTGTCTATAATAGAATATAACCAACTCGAATCAATTTGAAGGTAAGGTAATTTACAAGCGTTCTGTTGTTCCGCCGGTTTTTACAGCGTCTGCTATAGGTAAGAATTAAATGCTTTGTTTTGGTTTTGCATTGATTATGATAACGTTGGGATTGTCAAGAGATGGATGATATAATATGTAGTGATTGCGTAAATTTAGATAAAGATTTTATATAGTTTCCAACAATGCTGCATATAGAGTAATGAATGACCAATATTACATTCAGTGATTCGAGACGTTGGAACTCGGAGATTCATGATTGAGATTCAACCAATCTATATGGTTACTGTTAGATCATCATGACGTCATTTGAAGTAGGGTAGTTAGGTACTAATTACATTAGACCATATTATAAATATTTTTAGAGTGTCAGTTAAGGTACAGCTGACGTATTTAAGTTATTATTGTTCCATACCATTTGTTGGTTTCAGATGGATACGAACGTAAGATTATGTAAGTATGAAGGCATATAACATATTCATAGAAATCCTAGTACCGGCACTGTCTAGTTTTGATTATTGTTCCGGTTCGTTTTGTTTTAAGTACCACCATCGTGTTATACGTAATTCCTCTAAAGATAGAGATCGGTCGCGTGCCTCTTCATAACATGCACAATTCGTCAAAGACAATATTGGCTTCACGTTCTTCGGTGGTATTTTAAAATTGAAATAGTTTCTATGATGCATGTCTTGTGTTTTCATCTTATTTAATCATGTTCCTAAAATGAATATTTCGATATGGTCGTGTTTCAATATATAAAACCGTATAAAGCAATTGTTTTTGGATTTAAAACGATACATTGAAATATCCAGTCTTTTGAAACTAATTTTTAAATATTAGTTCGGCATTTATGCTTTATGTTAAGCAAGAATACGTAAGCGGAAGCAACTGTCACCACTGAGAAATGATTACAAGCGTCCCTGTGTTTACTAATAAATATTACGAATAAATACATTTTTAATATATTATGATATAAAAAAATCTGTGTAGTCCTTGGCCTTAGTACCCAAATAAATGGTATAATAATAATATAGATATATAATAAAAATAAATATAATAATAATATAATGGTATACACTTCTAGTTATAATACATAGTAATAATAAATCCACACATAAAACACAAATTTAAAACAATTAGCGATCCTATCACTAAAAGTAATTTCTTACGGATAACCAATAATTATAAGAGAAACAGAGTTAGTGGCAGATAATGTAAACTGGGATGATATATTAGTATATAAAAACAATAAATATAAGTAAAGTAAACATATAAAATATACATATATGAATTTAATGTATAGGTACCTACAAATATTATTGAGAGGGGGGTAGATATTTTATTTAATTTAAGTTTAAGTTTAAACCATCATCATGTGTAAGATTATCTATGAATTTTCATGACACCATTTGTAAAATAGGCGGTCTCCCTCACCCCTGAGCGCGTACCGGATGAAGGGTGGCACAGGGCAAAGTGGTACAAAACGAATGGGCGTGAGGGAGACGCAGACCGTAATAATAACATTATATGGTATCTAATGTTGTCTTTTTGACCATCATATGAACTTTTATCTGTGTTCAATCTACTGGGGTAATGTCTCCGTATTTAGATTTAAAATATTATTGAGTATTAATTAGTTTTGTATTTGAAAAGCCGTTAATATTTTTTTAAAGTTCATACTTGTATATTGTTATTAATTTTCGTACAAGAATATATAAAATATTTCTATTTTTTAAATTAAAACAATTAAAGGGCGAATGGTGTCGAATAAACAATAAATATTTATATAACAGAGCAGGTGTAATATAAAGCAAATTGCTACCCAAATAACAGACTAACTGGCCGCTCATGTTATAAATGAAAAAAAAAAAAACACCTACAAACTTGGCCCGCAAACCATTGTACCCAATAATTTGGGAATTAATTCTATCACATTTCGCCGGCATCTCTGTGGCCAATTTGTTGCGTTTATGGCGTATCTGACACCACAACAGTTGATTATGTTTATAATAATGTGTTTTTTTTTGTCTCACAAAGTTAATGTGTGGGGAGAAAATAATTTCTTTTTAAATTTTTAAGATTTCGTTAATTAATTTCATTTATTTATAGCTTCTTTTTAAATAAACAATGGAATTGTAGAAGAAGTATACCATCTGTTTTTTTTTAAATAATTCCTTATGACATTAATAACACTTTAAAGTAGATTTTATTCGATCGACCAGACAAGTACAGTGCTAAGACCGCAATGGATGCAAAACGATTAAAATAAACACAAATGAGTCACATAAAACCTTTTAACTTGTTGTTAGTGAACAATCTAAGAGAACGCTTTATAAGATAATTAATTAATCAAAAACATGCACATAAATTATATGACTGATATAATTAAGAATAAGGCACGATTTAATTAAAATATGACACTCACTATTTGTCTTCAAAAATCAATTAAATTTTGGTTCATATTATAGTGAGCGGGTACTAATATCACAATGAAAAGAGATATGTATCAACATATCAATATAGGTATACAATAGAAATAGACACTCAATTAATTGGTATACCATATCTAATAAGTTTTGATTAGATACCTCATCATAGAGGGTCAAGGTCTCTTCGGGTCCAACTATCGTATTTCAAGTTTTTCGAACCAATCATAAATAAAAACTGTTAAGTCTATATTTGACCTTCAAAATTTGACCCGTAAATTTAAATTTAATAATTTCTATTTAATGTAAATTATAAATTTAAAATCATATTGCGTTTGTTTTAGACAAAATTTAATTCGATGTTTAGAAAACTATTGAAGCTATGTTTCGCAATCTGAAATTAAATAATAATATTTAATAACAAGTTAAATTTAAATAGCAGTTTTACTCCGGGGTATTTCTCTTAAATTTCACCGAAGGACTCATCCGATGGAAATCTACTAACTCCAACGAGTTCCCCGCGCCATAAGGGATTGTCAAAAAACGAAAAGGCACAAATTTGGGTCCTCTGTATAACAAATTTTAAAGATAATAAATAGACCAAGAATAAAGTCAAGGGTCAAACTCTCAAGATTAAAATTAAAATTTATACTAAACTTGGGCACCGATTGTTTCCAATCAAACATGTACTTTCGATTAAAGATGCGTCGGAGTTACCGATACAGAATTAAATTCCGCATTTTCTACGGATCATTTTGAAAATACTATTCTTAAATTTTAAAAGTTTCGGGAATTTTATAATTTTTAAAATATTACCTTTAAATGATGTCTTATTAAATAATATTATTATTTTATTTAGTAAGATATAACGTATCCATATCTTTAAGCACAATGTAAAAATACAATTGTTAACCATATTGGCTACTAGGCTATATTATTATACAAATTAATTGAATAAAAGTACAAAGTATAAAAACTTAAAAAGTAGTAAAAGATCACAATTACGGTTCGCATTGTTGTCATTGGCCATAATTGACTTGAAACCGTAACAAACTTGCAATCAATTGCAAAACAATTTCCCGAGTAATTAATGCAGAAGTTGTTAATACTATGTTTAAAGCCACCTGTCTCTTACGAACAAGGGGATAAAACTACAATGGCTTATTTACACGTTTCAAGTAAACTAAACTTTTTAATGTCTGATATTATTCACGTTTATGTTATTGTTATTTATTATTATTATTATTATATGAACTATAAACAAGTAAATAAATAACAATATTTAATAATAATTTATTTAAATTTCAAACGCGTTAGTGTTACAGCGGTTTTGATGGCTGCTAAAGTCTTTTTAAAATAATATTGTTTTCTGTTTCTTTAGATTGAGCACGAAGGATATTTGAATTATACAGTAATTATAAACGAAACTATGAAAAGACAGAAAAAGCTTGCAATCAACTTGAACGCTGTGTTTCAAGTACAGAAACTCGTGTAAAGCGGCCTTCAAACATTGACAATAGATACTTAAACAATTATGACGTACACAAGGAACTGGAAGTGCTAATTCGAAGAGTATAAACCACAATGCAATAATAAGAGGTTTGGATACCTACTATATATGAGGTTACATTGCGTTGAAATGGCCAGGCAGGAATTGTTCAATTATTCGCAGTTATTATAAAATAGATCTTTTGTGTTTTTATTATTTATTTATTAACTTTAGGTCTAATTTAGGATATTAGAATATTTTTTGTAATGTTTTAGTATGCGTAAAAAAATTTATTAGTACCGGTTATTGAATTAAATACTAGAGTGGACATTAGAACAATGTTCTTATGCCTGCACATACTAACCCAATGGACAAATTCAGAAATACAGCGTCTTGTTGTTACTTATTGTAACTACCTACTGGTGTATGTGAACAAAATATGACACACGCAGCAATGACCTATACACATATGTAGGTGTTTACATTTGGGATTTTTTGGAACTCACAATCTATATAAGTATTCCTAAATAATATTATTTAAATTAATACAAAAATTTAATACAATAATATACGTAATAAATTATTTCCTACCTGCGTGTACTATGTTATTTTTAAATATATACCCCGATAGTACAATTATTGATGATTGTTACAACAGTTGGGGCAGCAACGGAACTAGGGGAGGGATGCTCCTAAATAAAGAATTTGAGGTTATCAAATTGAGGGGTTGTTATGACAAATGATACGAACAATTTATGTTTCAATATTGAATGACACGATAAGTGAAAGGTGATAAATTAATAATGAATTCATTGCATGTTAACAAAACTCCACACTTTACTCTTACATTGAAGACTAAATATTTGAAATAACTGATAATGTTTAGAAGGCATACAATATACTATAAATACAAACAATAAGCTGACTTCAGACTGTGCTATTTAAAACTAGGTCAACTCAAACATATAACACCCAGAAATAATATCAATAAATATAAATAAACAAATGTTATGAATAAATATATATTTCGAGCAGGAATTGAGAACCCTCCGCCACGGATTGATGCGCTTACCACTGCGCCACGGTCTTTGACAGGGTTCACTTGCATATTAAGTCAATGATTTTATTAAGTTGTTTATGATGTAATCGTATACTTAATCCGTACACTTGTTGCTTACAAGTTGCTGACGAAATAATCTTGTAACCGAACGAAAAAATGTTAACAAGAAAGCAATCTTCACAACAAGCGCTAAACTAACTCAGCTATTCTTTCCATAGAAAACATTTTTAAAAAATCCACACAATAACACAACTCTTTAAGAAAGAAAGCCAAAAAGCAATCGCATACAAAAAATAATCCAAACAAATCAAAATAGGTTTTTTTTTCAATCACCATTCACGATTGCACCGACAATCGAACAACAATAGCGGCCGATCTGTTCGTCTGTTATAATCTTTTCGTCATTAATAATGTTCGGGCAGTTCTTTCACACGTTTAGTGTTAACATGACAAATGTGGCGGGTGCACACAAAGCTTGCAAGAGGTTTAACACCGCAGGGCGTCTCGGGCCGCCGGGAGGCTAACTTTTAATTTTCCCTTTCGAATCAACTGTTAGTAAAAAGCGAGGCGGCCAGTGTGATCTCAGATTGGTAGGTGTGTATTTTAATTTAATAACAATCCCATAGCACCTATGGAAACTTATATTAAACAACCTTGCGATCAAAAAAGGCTTTCGAAAGCTTTGCAGCCATCGTGTTGTTGGTGTCTTTTATTATTATTTTTTTAATTTGGTGAAGGTGTCTAAAGGTGTAGTAATTAGTAGGGACCTGAAGTTTCGGCTTGTGTATGAGTGAATGCCCCACAATTGCCAACTTCTTGTAACAACAATATATGTTTTAAACATTTTGTTTTATATTACCTACTTTTTAAATATTTATTTAACAATACGCGCGTGCTCTCTCAATGTTGTACATTACAAATATTGTACGCATATATAAAACCGGCATATGTCACATACCTAAATTTCATTTCACTATATTTTCACATTACGTTATCACTTTGAAACAAAGTTGTCAAACCCAATTTCCTATTTAGCTTTATTAAGTTTTACAATTTTACAAGATATTCATGGAGCAATTAGCAGCAGGGGTCCATCTCTATTGCCTTATCATAAAACCATAAACTGCCGGTCCACGCACAGATGTCCGTTCGCTCATTCTTCATTAACAACGGACTTCTAACACCTATAAACAATTTTCCATATTACTAAATACACTGATGTCCTAAAACTGGTTATAATTCAGATCATTCACTTTGAAACAGCAATGGAGGCTGTGAATACAAAGTTTCTATATTTGTCTTCGAAGTAAATAAGTTTCAAGTGATCAAACAGAAGTGTTGTTCTGAGGTTTTACAAATTTATTGCGTCTATTTCGTAGAAATCAATCGGCAGAGTTCTGGTAATTTTATCCAGAATATAAAAAGTAGGAAATTACAATTTTATAATACATTGTAAAATTCGGTTTGGGAACTAATTTGTATCTGCTGGTCACTTGATCCAGTCTTGTTTTATATAACAAATATATCTATCTCATCGCCTTAGGTTCTCGCAAACATTACCGTACCTATATACAAGGATGTTAGCTTAGTTGAATATTCACATTAACCGTATAAATAATATATTAATTTTATTGGCAAGTGAATATTTTCAATTTAGAAAATTTTTATCACCTTCATTGGTCCAAGGATATAAACTTATAGATTATTTAATATTTCTTATTATTGAATAAATAAACGTTTAGCATTTAATGATATGAATTTTCTTTTAAAGCGAGTCGTAATTTTTATAGTTTATAATTCGCCATAAAGCACGTTTCAATAAAATTCTAGGAATTGAAAACTTCTTGAACAAACTATTTGCTATATTTTCGATTAGAAACGGTCACAAATGTACATTCGTGCGTTGCTGATTTTATAGTTTTATTTACGTTTCATCTTTTTCTATCAATATTTTCTTTGAATATTACTTAATACGTATGCTATTCGACATTTAGTCATATTGAAAAGTTCACTTTCATATTGTTTTTAGTCTCTACGTCCTTTAAAGTCTTTCAAATTAAATCGTTCTCAAATTACCTAATTTTTTGTTGTTGCAAAATTTGTGACACAAATTTCACTAATTTAAAAGAATATAAACACAAGTGTCGTCGCGAATATAATGGATGCAAAGCCATCGAAACGTCAGATTATATTGTATTTATACGTCGGAAAAAGCTGCTTATTTCAATTTGAGTTGGTGTCTAAATATGACCAACATATTTATAATTATATTTCAGTATTATAAGAAAGTTAATTCAATATGTCAGCTTCAAAACGTACAACTGAATCACCCAATGCGTTAATATGTATATTTCTTAATGTATATCTTCTACAAAAAATAATAGTATAAAAATGTAGCAAATGAAACCATCTCTAAAATCTGTTTAGCGAGCTAACGAGTGTGTAAGTTTTAAACAAGAGTTTCACCCGTGGCTAGGAGGTCGTGATCGGTGCATAGGCGTGGCCTCTGCGTATTAATGTTCCGTGGTAAGATAGCATCGAACGGAGCACTCGGACTCGCGCTCCCCTTTGAACACCGCCGAACCATTGTATACGGTGAGAAAAGTAATTCTTAATAGACAATGAGCCGGCGTTTAGCGCTTTTATTTATGTAGCCGAATAAAGCACAATGTATTGTTGGTGGTTTTTTTCTCTTGTTTAAAATATATGAATCGAAAAATGTAAATCACATTAAGTAATACGATCTCTCTTTTTTTTGCTTGTTCAAAGTGTTATTATGGATTAGTAAAAGATATAGGAAGGCAGACATGAATAAACTTTAGTAGAAATTCATAGACATTTTAAATCGAGTGCTGATAATTATAGATAAATAAATAAATTCTTTATTGCAAAAAAAACAGTAATATTTTTTATACATAGGCGAGCTTAATGCCGTAGATCGTAGATTCTTTAAATTAATTTTAACACTTTTTACTTTTTGTTATTATAAATTTGCATTATCGTAATTTGAAATTATTCGACTTACTACAGCGCTTATTTTGATTATTTTAGTTCGATATTTCGAAAGCTTGCAGCCATTATGGTCGCAAATAAGCCGCTGTGTTGTCTATCAGAAATATTATAATTACAATAGTTTTGTTTTTACAATTCAACGTCTACTAAATTATAAATTAAAATAAAGACTTAAATGGCAATATTTATAACAATATAAATAACCACAAAGTGTGTATAATAAACCACTTAGATATTAAAGCAAAAAGAGAATAGAGGCGGCCGCTTTGCAGAGATCAATTAAGCACTCAGTATAATTCCTCTTGAATTTCCAACTCAAATAGTATAAAATAAATGTTGGTCATGATGATTTTACAAAGCGGGTGCTCGATAAATTAGCCGCATTGAGCTGCCGCTAATCGTGGCCAACACAAATATTTAATAACAACCAGGCTAGTGTAGAGACCACTTACCTTTACTTACTAACAGAGACGTCTATAGAGTAGAGTCTACTGCGAAATCATTATCAAATTGTTCTATTACCCACAGATATTAAGAGCTATGAAACTACATATAAAGCTATTCTCTAAAATAATTGATATGTTTGTCATAATTTTTGTTTGAAATATTTGAATAAGATAAACATGAATAATACAAGTAAATTTATAATTATGATTTGGTAAACAAATAAATTAAAAATAAGATTCTATTCTTTTCTCTGTTCGAATTATCGCTGCACGATTGTTAAACATTATTACGTCGGGTGTTGTTTAATAGAAACAAAAATATCTGGCGGCCGCCGCGTGTTTGATCTCGAGGTGTTCGGCCGTCGAGCGCGATTAGCTCGGACTCAACGTGTAATCAAATGTGCCCCGGGCAATCTTTACTCTGTATCCAACAACCGATGCACGAACCAGTCTCTTAACCTATCCATTACCACTCATATTATTGAATCTTAAAATCGATTTCGTTATTAAGAAGCAATGTATCGCTTACATAATTTGGAGCATTTATAAAATTCGAATTTTAAAAACGTAACCGGTTGATAGGAGCCGCGCGTTGTGGACGGCGCACGGACCCTCTCATTTGGCCGCTATTTGTCGGCCATTTCGGTGCATCGGCCGTAAATGGTGCCCCGCTGCAGGTCACGTTGACGTACGAAAGAGAAAACGTGAAAAATCACACCTCGTCCAGTAAAATTATTAAATATGTGTAAACGTATGTAAATGAGTATTTTGCCAACCAAACTTTATCTTCAAAAGTAATTATAGTTGTATAAGTTTTCTAAGTAACATTATTAAATCATTCAAAACGGAATAGGCATAGTAAGTTAGTAGTTTTGTTGAGTAGTGATTTATTTATTTCACTTAAACAGCGTCATAAACACGGAGCGTGAGCCGACGGCCGACACAGATACAGCAAGCGGACAGACACTACAGCCCGCAAGCATCTCACGCTATACGCCACGACATCAAGCAATAATTTATCATGCTTTCACAATATTTGTCCAGTTTAACTATTTGATATTATATTGCTAAGTACAATGATATTGTAAACCTTTTGTTTATTATCGATAATTTTTACACGCTTACTGTTATGTATTAAAAAATAGATAAATATAGGTAGGTAAGCATATGAGTAGATCACAGAAAACAATATCGATCTTCTTCCACAATTTTCCACAAGCAATTGTAAGAATGTTAGCATGGATCGTTTGTAATCTCGAGCTAACTTGAACATAATTAGGTTTCGGCTCTCAACGTCTTATGCATAGAATAAACTTAGCAATGCTTTTTTAGCAATTTTTTTTTCCAATCCATTTCTTCTTATTTTTTTATTATTATGTATCACTATGTATTTTTCTAATTTTATTAGAAATGTTATCTATCCCTTTATTATCTTGAGCATGCCGTCCTATTCTAACATATAATTAAAATTTCATTTAGTTTGTATAATAAATAGTAGTCTTTTTTATAATACATACGTAGTCCCGATGTAATTTTGTAGGTAGGCTTTATAAATAAATGCATTATTATAATTAGAACTTATGTCTTTCATAAAAATATGTGCTTCAAATTATTTATCTACGAATATTTAAAGCATATAAAATTGATTTTAAAGCGGCTAATTTATATAATATCAAAAATTAGTTATGAGCGCGTATTCGGACGGTTACTTTTAATATTGAATATTGTATGTCTTATTAAGTAGAATATTTTTAAATATAACATTCACGACTATAGATAGTCTCAAGGCAAGCGGGCGGTGTCGTTTCACACTAACCATATTTTATCCGCGAGCGCATCACAAATGCACGGCAGACGTGTCGGCGCAGCTAGAATGGGTCAGATATATGAAGACAGAGACAAACAATGGAGGATCGATTGGGATACAAAATCCTTATTCTCGTATGCTCAACAGTTTTTTTTAAAAATAATATACCTTCGAAGTTTAGCGAAAGTCTAGAACGTTGTTAAAAATTTTACATTTTAAAGATTCAATTACAGTAAAATTTTTAGGTACTGAGCCTGAAATTATTTGTGAAAATAATTAATCTAATTTGAATCGCATATTTATTTTTGTTTAAAAATATATATTATTTATTTATTTAAATTTATAATAGTGTGTATATTATAAAAAATATAATTGTAAATTATAACGTGTCATCGTTTTAAAATCGATTTTAAATCAAGAATACACCGCCAGTAAAGGTCGAATTTGATTCGGAATGTTCACAGCGTTATACCCTTTTTTCTGATATTCAATATTGTTTTAATCACCATACATCGGAGCGGACTAATGAAAAGTGGATTAATATGGGTGTTCATGATTGCTCTAAACGGTCCTTTGCCATGTATGTTAGTAGAAACGAGGAGTCTAATGAGCTTTTTTGTTAGGTTAAAACATAAATTTTGACATGATGGATGAGGTATGTAATATATTTGATTTTATGCGGTCTTCCTATGAGTTAGTCTTGTTATGAGAAGTGAAATGCTGCAATTAAACTTGAAATTAATTAAAACATTTAATCGTCTTATTAATTAGAATTTTAGGAATAACTACATGTGACAGATGTGAAAATATATTTAATAGCAAAATGAAACAATTTCAATATCAATTTCTGAGAACATTAAGTTGCAATCAGGCAAACTTATTTTTCAAATATATATATTTTATCTTTGCTTCACTTACAGTAATATAATAATACATAAAATGCAATCTTAAAGTAGACTTGTAGCAACAAAGTAATACAGTGCTGACATCTAGCGTGTAATGCTTAAACAAACGGCGCTACGAAATGCAAGCCTGCTACGAGGTACCTACACGTGTAGCCGTTATATTTATTATTATTAAACTTTTATTGTTTAACTTAAATATATTAGTTTTGTTATTTGTTAAAGTTAATTTCTGTTGTACATAAGTCTAAATTTAAAAGAAAAAAATATTTATAAATTTTAATAATTATATATTCATATTTCATAGTGTTATTGTTAGTAGATAATGTTATTAATAGAATAGTAAATTATGTTTATTAAATTTAATTTATATTTATTTACAACAGAAATTAACTTTAACAATAGCTTAGTTTGCTGTTATATTATGCAACTCCGTATAAATAGAGAATAGCATCAAAATCTGCGTCACGACTTTTCGCTTCCCCCAAACTATGTAATAATTGTGGGGGACGTCCCCAATTCGCTCTTGTCACATAAACTAACTTCACTCCAAACATTGTTAATTTAAAGTCGAAAATCATTTGCAAATATTGTCATTTGCATTATAATTTGATTGTATTTTAACATGTCCATAATAATAAGAGTAAATGTTTTGGTAAGAGATAACATCCCGCCGTGAAACGACAAATTTAGGAACAATGTGTCTTCAATTTTATTGTCATACTGTTGGGGTATAAATCTGACACGAGAAATAAACATAAATAAAGTAATATAAACTATTGTTCATTTATTTATATTATACTAGCTTTTACCCGTGGCTTCGCTCGCATTTAAGTCATTAAATAAGTATCATGATTCCAAACAGCTGAAACTATAGTCAATTGGAAGCTATAGTAAAAAATAATATATTTTTTAAAATAGAAAGGATTCTATGTTACTTCTAGTACCTCCAAAAATATGTGTACAAAGTTTCATGATGATCGGTCAAGTAGTTGTTGCGTGGAAAAGTAACAAACAAACTCACATTCACATTTATAATATTAGTAGGGATTATTTATATTATTATCATTATATAATATACAAAATTTATTCATATAAACTGGTAAGTAGCTACCTTAATACAGTTACAGTTTTATTTCCAAATAGAAATAACGTAGATGCAAAGGTTTATTTAGGTCTAACAGAAGCCGAAGCAGTAAATATTAGTTCACTAAAAGTATTTTGGGTAGAAACCTTAGTAAAAGGGTAACGGATTTATAAATTCTTGGAATAGGCATTTCGGGTTTTAAATTTCCTTCATAATTCCAATATTCTAATAAGAAATAGTGTTTTTTTTTTCTTCATATTTTTAAGATTTCTTGAGGACATAAATTTTAATATCTAACAATCTCACTTCTATTATAGATGAATACACATTGAACGTAAATACTAAATATATTATATAAAACATAATAGATTGACGGATTCTATAGAACAATAGTGTTTTATTTAGAGATCCGAGGTTGAATTCCCGGTCCAAGTAAATATTTATGATATGCGACAAATATGCTAATTACGTAATATAAAATAAAATAGTACCTAATCCAGTGATTATATGATCCTAAATATAGTATAAACGACCTATACAGCTAGTGAATTTATGAGTATGGCAAAGGGCCCCGAATTACGAGTACATTAGTCTTGGCTTATTGCCGCCCGAAGTGCCCGCTTTACCGTACCCACTCTCTCTCTTAGACCTTACTTTAAGGGCCCTAAATAAATAGTGCACGTTTGGGCAATAATCTCCGAACAACACTTTACACTTACGCTTTATTGTTTATTGGAGTTCTTAGTTATTTTGTTCTGAATTCTGAAATTGCAATTGTTTATTCTGGATTCATTTGTTTTTCTTTACAATGATAACAATTTGCTCGGGCTCGTTAAAATATTTAAGTAATTTTAAATGACTTCTTGTAAATATTAATTATACAATTTTTTAGTGTAGGTACTGGTCTAATTAGATTCCAACTTTTCAAATTATTTATAGCATGTTGTTTTTTCTTCTATAATTCAAGTAGCACCAAATTTGTATTTGTTTGAATATTAAAGGAACAAATAAAACATGAAATTTGCTTAACTCCGAATCATTCATTAATAAAACATACAAATTGTAATAAACAGTAGCATGTTCCATAATTTCAAATATAAATATTTGTATACATTAGTTTAACTAGTTTTGTTCGTACATAGAATTTACTTAGTGTTCCGTGTCTGCAGGCGCGGCCACTTTATGCAAAAGCTCGCGTGTCCTGGCTGCCCTACGTGTTAGCATACCAAAGAATGGCGAACACCTTAATGGGCCATTAACTCGCAAGCAAGTAAACACCTAGATTGTTTTCTGTCGTGTCTGGACTTCCCTTCGCAGCGACTTGAAAATTATGCCCCTGTCGCTAATATTTAGATAAAGCCTCGCTTGCTTTACAAATGTTTGAATGAATCAGTTTGTATGCTATTAAGACGTTTTGAAAAATAAACATGTTCTCTATTCTTTCATTCTCTTTTATATATGACTCCGCTTGATGATGACAAGCTGGAATACAGTCCACGAGCATATATCCTTTGTTACATATTAGAAGTAGTACTCACTAGGAGTATATACTGGGGTAATAATCATCACTTATCTTTTTAAAACAAGCCAATAACAAAAACTATTGTAGGTTATTACATTCAATCACGCGGAAAATTAAATATAGTTGTGTCCGTTGAATAATTATTAAATAAGCAATATTATTGCATTATACTAATTATTTTAACAAAGTAGTCTTTTAACAACTTCTTTCATTAATTTAATGGACGTCTAAGCCTTGATCGTCTACTGCATTACGGAAAATGCAAGTCCGCTCTATAATTATGCTGCATTATACTCTATTATCGCATATGGGTTCTGTGTCATCAATTATTCAATGTCATTGAGCATATATTTTTGTTAAAAGAAAAGTAAAGTATTCTGCAGTCAAATGAGTTAGCATTACGATAGGTGCGCCACAATACAACAAATATCTCCATAAAACTGTTAATTGTCGCAACGCTTTTGTTAGAATGAGAAATTATAAGTTTGTGCATGCAAAAACAAAACAATTTGTGGTCGATTAGCATTAAAATATAGGAAATTGTGCGGTTTAACAAACGGCCACACATTGTAGCATTTGTACGTTTGTCCGTTTGTCCGCACGTCATTAACTCTAATAACTACATATTCTACAAGAAAACATGAATGCCTGTGTGGTTATACGCAAAGGAAGTAAGTCTTTGTCGAGCGAAACTTAACAATTCCATCAGTAGAGGGATGCTTTGTTATAACTGCTGCGGCGGTGATGTAGATAATTGGGTCAAGTTTATGAATAGGTGTTTATTAATTCTTATTACCCTACATGCTTTTAAAATAATATGAAACATTGAAATATAGTTCAATATAATGTTTCTTTTGCATAATTACAAATGAATGCATGTGAGTTAATGTTTATTTTAAGTAGCAGCTAACTCTTTGAGGGCTGTGCATCTTTGCTCTTTGCAAGTTTTAAATATGCCGCCCTAGTGCGTCTTCGGAAATAGACGTAATTTATACATGAGAGACTGTTGCAGCAGCAGATCAGTTTGTTTTATTTGATTGTTTTACATTAAGATTAATGGTAAATTATAAGGATGGTCAAGTACATTTCTAATTACCAATTTGCTTCCAATAGTACATAGACTATAATATTGACATTGGTCACACTGATTGAATCTGTCAAATATGTCAAATTGCTAACAAAAGTAACCTCAAAAATGTTCTGTTTTATTATTATGAAAGACATATTTCGCTAATACACTTAGCTTGTATGTTTAAAACAATAGTGAATAATTAAATCGTAATAGTGCTAGAAGTGTTGTAGCCAAATGATGTCGTTTTTACGTCGAATATCTTTCAAATCGCAGTTATTTGGAGAAAATGTAACTCAGATCGTAAGTCGTCGTTATTCTCAAAAATTAATCAATTTATCAGATGTAGCTGTTCAAAAATATCTTAATAATTTAATAGTAGAGCATAATAAACTTCAGTCAATTACTAAAAGGAATCCTGAAGAGACAAGACGTTTTTATGAGATTAAACCAATAACAACCGTATTAGAGAGTAGAATAACATTGTTCGATAGCATCGAGTCTTTGAAAGATCTAAATAAAAAGGAATCAGAGGATACCGAAATGAAAATGATGATTAAAGAAGAGGCGAAGATGTATTTAAAGTTATTAAATGAGATTGATGAGGAATTACAAACCGTTTTATTACAACCTAATATAACCGAAGGCGGTGTTTTACTAGAGGTTGCAGCGGGTGCGGGTGGACAAGAAGCCATGCTATTCGCAAGAGAACTCTTCAACATGTATGTATCTTATTCTAAATACAAAAAGTGGTCTGTCGATATAGCCGGTGTTGAAGGTTCTGATTTAGGTGGTGTTCGAAAAGCATCTTTATTAATAGAAGGTTTAGGAGTTCCGGAGATGATGAGGGTTGAAGCTGGAGTACATAGAGTGCAGAGAATACCGACTACAGAGAAAGGTGGACGGATTCATACAAGTACAGTTTCTGTAGCAGTACTTCCCCAACCATCGGATATTGAGCTTGAGTTACCTGATAGAGATTTGGTCATAGAAACAAAGAGGGCGAGTGGAGCTGGTGGGCAACATGTGAACACTACAGACAGCGCTGTACGTATAATTCACACACCAACTGGTATAGCTGTAGAATGCCAAGAAGGCAGGTCGCAGATCAAAAACAAACAAATAGCTATTCAAAAATTGAGAACTTTGTTATTGGAGAAACAGATAAATGAACAGTCTTCTAGAATACAGAAGGAGAGAAAGTCTCAGGTCTGTGTTTCAGTTGTCATTTGTTTTAACTTCCTACAATACTTTAGGTCATGAAATTATTTTAAAATCATGCTACATACATGACTTTTTATTTACTATTTGAAGCATCATTCACAAAGTCAACTTCAATATGACTACTTTAATACTCATAACATACATACTAACATATGATACTAATAATAATTACCACACAGACAAGACTAGTCAATTGAAATGATATATATCAATAATGAATTTCATATATTTAAGCATGTGTAATAATGGTGTTGTGGTTAAATTTTCAGGTTGGTTCAGGAGAGCGTAATGAAAAGATTAGAACATACAATTTTCCTCAGGACAGAATCACAGAACATCGTCAAAGTGGTGCTACGATGCACAACATTGAAGCATTCATGGACGGTGGTGAGAAATTGGAGGAGCTTCAAGAAAGTTTGCTCAGACATTTCCGATATTTAAACATTTTGGAGGAAATTGAGGAATTTAAAAAGAAACATATGATTGAGTCTAGTAGTTAATTTGAAAGCTGGATATAGCACGGTTGGATGGATGTAGGATGTAGTCCACGTTAAATAACTTGAAAAATGCACAGAAGATGTATTTTAAAATATATTTGGTGGAATGAACGGCGCGAGAGGGAAGTATCAATCATTAAGCATCTTATTGGTTGATTGTCTTCTCTCTCTTTCTGGCCCATGGATCAAATGCTAGATTCGTAATTATAGAAATGAGAAGTACTTTTTTTATATGTTTATATGACTGCTTCAACATGGTTATTCATCACCTGATCACCTGGTTGGTGTATAGCATGTGGGAAGTCTCCACATATGGGATATGCCCGTTTTGCCTTCACAACTGGTAGTTCCCTATTCGCCAATGTTAATGATTGCTTAAATACGAATCAAATTGTTGTAGAAATTGTAAGCTAATTTATTAAATAAAACAATTATTAATAAATATCTTTGTTTTTTTATTTTTCAATAATTTAATAACATGAATAAAATTAGTATTAGAGAAACATTTTATTAAAACTATAAAAGTTAAACTTAGTTTAAATGCTTTGTTATAAACAAATTTATATGTTTTCATTTTCTTTTGTTTTGAGTTTACATGTAAAGAAACTAAATATTAGGACGGAATATAAATGAATTAAAATAATTGATTTAGGGGTTTACATAGACAGAACAAATCTTTTTCTTTAACAATCGTTATTATCATGAATAAAATTGAATATTTAAAAACGTTTATGCTATCTAAGCCTTTCGAACGTATCACCATAGACGTGTGTAATTCGATAGAAAAGTTGCTATGACACTTGTTGATTTTAGACTGAAATTATTGTAGGTAAATACAATTTAAATGTCTTCTTTATTCATTTGTTTTCTTCTAGATGCTATAAAATACACTTTTACTAACTTAGTTTAGTCATTTTATATGAAACACGATTCAATTTATTAATAACAGTGATATGTTAAGGTTTTTTTGATATAAAATTTCTAATTAGCAATTTTAATATTAGCTTATGAATATTTATTGTACTTTATTTATTTAAATAATCGACTTTATATATTTACAGCCAAGAGCTTGATTTATAAAATTCAATTTAAAAAGATTTAAATTTTCATTTTATTTACAAAATAAAATAAAGACACGCACAATGAACAAGAATCAATTAAATACTTATAATAAAATAAATATATTATTAATAAATTAAATTTTCATTCAAGAAATCAGCTTCTAGGACGACGTCGCGAAATAATTTACTCTTTAAAAATAGACTTAAAATCACTTGGTCTCCTTATTCCGTTTTGCCATGTTTTTCCACTTATATGAAAGATTTGGCAATGATGAAGAAGGCAATTGGCATCCAAAGCTTATGGTGCAACATGTTGCCTTGACCACACATATCTATTGAACGCTCCTGTAAAAAGACAATCAATCTCAACTTCTAAAAAATAGTTTTGTTAAAACAAATACAACAAGAACATAAAAAAAAACAAAAGACATTAGAATTTATATCTTTTACTCACCTCAGTATGATTTCTGATACATGAAGCGGGTCTATTTCTATACAACGGATTCATATGTTTTAAACATGGCAACGACTCATTGTATTGCACTTCTGTAGCCTCAACTTGCAATATCGGAATCTCCGGTTTCTGACACAACGCATCGACAACTATGATGATCATATTGGTATAGTTCACTATTTGGGCATAATACGGTTTCTCGCAATCTCTCAACGGCCTGTTCAATTTTTCATCCAAGTTAGCGTATTCTAATTGGTACAGATACATTTCTCTATCGCATGGCGTCGGTCGTGTCCTATTTATTAGTACTAGCTTTTCTATATCTCGTTCCATCATCCTTGAAGGAGTTTTCGACATAAAAGGATCGTCCAGAGTTTCATCGTTTTCATAGTTTTGATATGAGACTGTCATGAGAAAATATTAAATTAATATTTTACTAAAACATATACCGAACATGCAGATAATAGGATAATCATTGAGTTAAACATACTAGGCTTTTGCTTATAAAGCAATGTCAAAAATAGATGAGGCGATAAAAAAGTCATATCACGAAAAATATCAGTGGCTGGCTAAATCGCAAATGTCCACTAGACAAAATTATACGCGTAATACCTATGCTCTAGTAAATTTAATTCAATGAGAAAAGTAGAAATGAATTTGTACCTCTTTAAGAAAAAAATCATGCAATTTATAAACAAACCTTTAAATTAATATTTACATACACGGACAATATATATACAAACAGACACACAAGAAGAATGTAAAACAAAAGAATAGTCATCGAAAGAAAAACCAATGTCCATGCAAAAAGACCTAAATATATTTAATAGTGAATTTATTTTTAAAATTAAAAAATCCTATTTGAATTTTTCGCCTGTAATTTTAGAATAATAAAACATGCATTCTACTTGAAATTCTACATTTAGGATTTGTGTGTAGCGACATGCTTTCCGAAAAACGTGACCAAATTCGATTTAATCACACCTATAAATGCTTTTTAAGCTAATCGTACCACCCTAATTGGGTATAGTGCGATCAGACGCCTATAAAAAGCATTATAACTGTAATAAACCTCAAGTCGTGTATTTTGGATAAACGTGTCAATTCACAAAAGAGCATTTTTAAACGCATTTTCAAAATTACACTTCTACTAAGTGCATCAAACTATAACTCACCGGTGGGTGTAACATATTCTGAAAACAAGATGGAGCCGTTACTACGTTTGTTTTGAATCTCACAATTCTACGACCAATTGCGGACTCCATTTGCAATTTAGTATCTAATAAAAGGGTCCACTATTTACGTTTCCAAAGACACCTAACGTGAATATAAATGCATGCACACAACTTTAGAGAAAACATTTAACATTTAGACAACATTTAGTACATCATTCATATATAATTTTACGGTGTATACATTTCATTTGTTTTGGGCTTCATTATAAACAGCATCTCTGAAGGACCTTAGCGGAGATTGCTATTGATTGCGTGTATAAAACTAACTAAAGCCCTTCTTTTTAGTATAGGTTTATACCCGTGTTCAGACAAAAACAGGATTAATAGACTTTTGTCGCGTGTACAACTTTCATGCACCATTGCACTCATGCCAAAAACATTGATCACACAGTCATACAATATTGAAAATAGCCCGTATACGAGTATAACAGTCAATCGTAATATAAGTAGACTTCTTAACCCAGCGACAATACAAACGCTGAGTTCTGAAGTCACCTCACGTTTTGTAGCAGCACAATAATCCTTCATATGAATTTATTCTGTAGATATTGATCAGTTTGTGATACTCTCTTACCATCGTCGAAGGAGTAACTGGACCCCTGCGCCCACGTTCCTGTTATGGAATGATACATCCAAACCGTTGTAGTTAGAAGCCATGCCATTATTTGACGTAGGTTATCCAAAGGCTAGAGAAAAATTAAAAAAAACAAATTAGAAGCGATTTAAATTGTATTGACGGTAGTAAGAAAAATATTCATATTGTAAAATAACCAAAACAATCTTACGGTAAATAACATAGAAGCAGGATTAGCCATCTTTTTATCTCTGAAGCAAACTGCTTGATAATCTATAATATGAATAGGTTTGAAGACTTCATCATCTACTAGACGTGACATGATGTCGGATCTCACCTGTAGATTAATTAACCAACAACGGTTCATCAGGGAGCACCAGTATTAACTCTTAATAACATTTAAGAAAACCTACTTTTCCAAAGAATTGTCCAGTTTGACTTGCATCTTCACTTACTAAAATCCAACCGTTATTGTCAACCAAATAACAGTCCCAGTTGTCAGACAGGCATGTGACACATTCTTTATTATGTTCACACTGCAAACAGAATATATAAGTGAATACATAGACCCTAAACTATATCCTGCCTGTACTACGAGTATCTCAGACCCGTAATCTGGACTTACTTTCTAAATTAATGAAATGATTATATATCTGTTTAATAAACTATTAATTACGTTATTTTTTTAATTATATTTGGATATTCTTATTATACAACCAATTATCATTATTTTAATTCTACAGAAATAATTTTAAAATTTATAAATAAGAAGAATGTTAGGACACGCTTTCAAGTAACCAATAAATAGAATGTACACATAAAAATAATTAAATATCCACTTCTGATTCCTGACACTCATATTAGGTCAATATATAAATTGTATTCAATATTTTTAGTTTAAAATTAATAGAACTCACCGAAGAAGTAATATTTTCAAACCATTCACTCAAACGCTCATGTTTGAATTGAAAACCGACAACCGCAGCTGGCGCCTTTCTATGTCCATCACCATGGAACACAGCATGGGCCGCTGTTACTAAAGCCGCACTAACATTCAGAGGGGACACGTCTGTATTTAGGTCAACGCTGTATACATAACTCATAGGGTCGACGTAATGCTGATCTACGGCACGTCTATACCATACTTCGTCTATGGCGCGAGGCCATTTTTGACCGAATTCAGGCCTAAAAATAGCGAATGAATTAACAATGTCTGTT
Source organism: Tineola bisselliella (assembly GCA_028551675.1). Lineage (NCBI taxonomy): Eukaryota > Metazoa > Arthropoda > Insecta > Lepidoptera > Tineidae > Tineola > Tineola bisselliella. Next base: position 2,092 of record JAPWLS010002287.1, on the reverse strand, counting down.
TTTACTAATAATTTTAAGTTTCAAAATTTGTTCACCTATCACTCTCTTGGTCAGTCCTTGGAGGGTGAGTCTGCCAGCGAGTTAGTCCGCTATGGGTCGCCATAAACGCCACAATATACCCAAAACGTTGAATAAATTCCATTCTGCAGCAATAATATTAACAAAAGCATAAACTTTATAAATAGCCCAGGCATAAAATTATATTGTCAATATATAGGGGAGACCGAGGCGAATCGGATCACTTTTTCTTTGAAAGTGAGAAAATCATACTAAAATGTAATATAATTACTTTTTATTGATGTCATAGTAGTAATTAATTATTCAGCTATGTTATAAAGATTATGAAACTTACATCGCACATAAATTCTCATATCTAGTAACAAAAAACTGAAAACATAAAAATATCCGATTCGCCCCAATTTCCGGGGCGAATCGGATCGAACATAACATCTTACTAAATTTAAAGTTTAAACTTTGGAATCATTAATAAATTTTAAGTAATGAATATTGAGATCCACTTTAATTATTGCCACATAAATCACATATATAGGGTCCTTTTTCCCCTCCCATATCGGCACATTTTTTATGGCACCATTCTTCACATGCATGACACAGGATCCAATCCTCTGTTGGATGATGTATGAATATTTCTGAACAGTAAATGCAGTGCCATTCTCTCTGTTTTGCAGATGAGCTCTTCGTTTTTATCCCAGGCGTTCCTTTATTCTTCTTCTTGATATTTAGTTTTTCTTTTACGTTCTGTAGCTTCACTCTTAAGTTTTTTCTTTGCTTCTGTTTAGAGTAGATTAATCTTATTTTGAGGTGAGGTTAAATAGAAGACCGGTTTTGAAGTTTTACGAATTTTTTTAAACGTGGTTAGTGTCTTATAAGGTGAGGGAAGAATTTTTTCTTTCTAATGTTGTGTACGGCAATTCGTAAATCTTTATTTGCAGCCTCTAAAATTTTTTCTTGACACCATTTTCCCGAATTGGTATTTCTTTTGTACGTGCGAACCATCTACAGTTAAAGAAATAAGAATAGTTGACCCTAAACATATAATATGTTACTTTAAAACAGTGATCCCATTCGCCCCCTATAACATGATCCGAATAGCCCCATATTGAAGACTTTTAAAATAAATATTTTAAAAATTAACTTCTAAGATTATGCTTAAAAATGAATAGGTTTTCTAAAATAGACCTCTTGCCAAACAACATACGCCATTCAATTCGAAGTTTTACCACAAATCCTTACTAGGACACCAAGAATTCGTAAGTACCTACCTTAGATGAGCGCCAAAATTGCCATACATGCAAATTACCGACTCGCTGGCGAGGAATATTGACACCGATGTGTAAGCGTGAACAAAATACTGACTATGTCGGGAGTTACGGGACGAAAGGGGGGACGTAAGGCTCCAGTTGTATGCGTTCAGTGTCAATGCAATATTCAAATATCAACAGATTTCTTATTTTGATCCGATTCACCCTGCGATCCGATTCGCCTCGGTCTACCCTACCTATAGTTTTTTCTATTGATAATTATCGATTTAAATTCAGAATACCGAAATTCTTAGTTTTTACTTACTCAGTCCTTTGTAGCATAAAGCAATATAATAACATTAGTAATATGAGAACAATTTAAATACCTATACATTGTTTATTTGTTTACAAAATTAATATTGGAAGACCCCTTAATTAATATTTAGGCTGTTTCTGACAGAACATCTTTACCTTATTCCTATGTAAATAATGCTATCACGTTAAACGGTACGTTACCTCGGCAATAATCCGATCACTTTAGTCAATGGGCTATTCCAGTAAAATTTAGGATAAAAATATAGACAAATATTGTACAGTTAATATTTATTTCCAAAATGTATCAAGTTTTATTTAAAAGAAGTAAAATGTCATATAAATTTAATGTACTTACGCCTTTTCATCTGATGCAGATTCTGATATGCTCTTATTGAACCACGCTGTGTTACGAGCGTCATATACTAAAGCTTGCATTAGACCATGGTCGCCTGGAAACATTTTCCAGTATTCATTTACGCAACACAATTGTGATTACAAAAACTTATGTTTATTTA